>JAUTBV010095239.1:5000-17231 GCA_032361325.1 Lepetodrilus fucensis
TGTCAATAGTACTAAACTACTAGCATTTTTCAATATTTTTAAGTACATGTATTCTCTCGTCATTGTTTGTCTCCAAAGAATCAAGTAAAGTATCACGGATTGAGAATTTCCAATTGATTCAACATTTATTTACAAATACATTCATGCGCTCAGGATCGAGTCAAACAGCATTCAACAGAGTGTTTACCCTATAACCTGCTCCATCATTTTGGAGAACTCTACACGTGGGTTAAAAGTTTAAATGTGTCAAAGTGGCATAAACACATGGAGGCAAAGTCTTTATTTTACACACATTCGCCAAACAAACGTTTGTCTCCCCTTTAAGTATTGGAGTAGAGTCCAGCTAGACTGTGCACGCAGCATGTCGTGAAGACAATAGTGGTACAAACGCCAGTCGGCACGAACCTGTTGTGTTTTCGAGGCAGATACAAACTGTCCGGTATTTGTCGAGCAAATATTAACCCTGGATGGTGCTGCTGAGATGCATGGTCATTGGATTGTCTCCCCCTAGTAGCTCCACATCTCTCTTTGAAGATGTTTAACTGACAGCAGAGACCATATACAGTGTATGGTCTCTGCTGACCGCCAGTGATAGAAGCAGTTTTTACTTCTTACATTTCGTACCCGCCATAACACATAAATGTACTGGAATAGAAACTTGAGCTGGTGTTGTTTTATTCACATTATACAGGAGAACACCATTACAAAAAAATATGCATTGACATACAATAAATACAATAAATACAATAAATACTACTAAATGCTACTACCATTTAGAAACCGGATGATTAATTATTGTCCAATAATGATATGAGCTCATATTGAAATGAAATGCACATGTACAGTAGAGAACACTAATATTTAACAATATTGACAAATTAAATTTGAATGCAGGCAATTTATGAATTTTGTTACAAATTGTGAATCGTATTACAGAATTTCTGTTGATGAACATGAAACAGAGAAATAAGATTCTTAATCTCGGGGTCGTGGGTTCGATCAGCCACATTGGGCGCCATTGAAACAGAGGATCCTTCTGATCCTGGGATTCAAAAATGAGTTGTTGGATTGTGAATCCAATGCACTTCCATATGAGCCAAAGGATTGTATCACACCCGGTTACAAACATCAACAGTAAAGATTTTACATTGATGAGAGTCAGTAGTGACAAATAATTGTCCTACATCAATAAACATCAACAGTGAATGGATATCAACAGTGACACATTTTACATTGTCCTATATGGACATCAACAGAGACACAGCTTGCATTGTCCGACATCAATAAACATCAGCAGTGACACACTTTACATTGTCAAATATCAATGGACATCAAAAATGACAAATCTTACATTGTCCTATACCAATAATCATCAAGAGTGACACATATGTCCTACATCAATAGACATCAACAGTGACATCCTTTTCATTGTCCAATAACAATGGATATCTAAAGTGACACATTGTACATTGTCCTATTGATAACTATCACTGGATAATACAGCAATAACAGTAAATGTCCACTGTCCAAGTCGATCATGCCAGGAGGAATTGGCACTAGGACAACCTGACATGACATTTCTATTGTCATCCCTCCTTTACTGAATTATGGACACATACTAACCTAAAGAACAAATTGGACCACTACTGATATAGATCTACAATACTGGATAGACAGCTACTGATACAGATCTACAATACTGGATATATAGCTACTGATACAGATCTACAATACTGGATATATAGCTACTGATACAGATCTACAATACTGGATAGACAGCTACTGATACAGATCTACAATACTGGATAGACAGCTACTGTTCTCTGTACAGGCAATACTGTACACCTGTTTGAAAGATCTTCTCCTGATTTGGCACTGGTGGGCATTATACTATTGTACCTCATCCTATTAATGACTGGAGACATTACCTGATTCAGTGCATGTCAACCACAAGTTATATTCACCTTGATGTAATGCATTACGCTGTCAGGTAATTCAAATCATCAAGAAACAATCCTGCACATTGTTCTAAATCGAGAAGTCGGACAGTTTTTCACTCCTTCAATGAGTCATGCGGACAGTGTATTCAGAAAGTATATAATTAAGTACTGTCTGGCAAAAATTAAAAAATATCTTCTGAACATTAAATTGGGATTGGATGACATGTGTACATTGTGCTGGTGTTGATGATAGGCGTTCTGGAAAACAATTAATTTAGTGTTCTAGCTGAGGCAGGGCTACAATTTGTGAAGGATAAACATGGTCAGAGTGCTCACATGTCTTCATGCAAAATAAAATTATTTAAAAAATATATATGAATAAAAAACACCAAATTAAAAAATCAAACAAATAAATGTTGTACATCTTTTTGTCAGCTACAAAAAACAACATTTGGTCTTATTCGATCCAGAGTCCATTCTTGGAAGGAGGTTCTAAGACAACTGCAAAAGATCATAAGCACTGAAAACACTGAACCCTAGCCAAAGTTTTTGTCTGGATGCTGACATATGCATCATTCTTGCTGACCCATGCTTTCTTGCCTGCTGACTCAAGGTTCATGGTATTGACTTCAGAGTCCTGTTGTTGATCGGCTGGTAAATATGGCAGTCTGGACCAGACTCTCAGGACACTGGCCAGTATGTAGTGACATTACGATACAGACCACGACAGGAAACACAGATGATCACTGGGAAAGACAAACAGGGCAGCATTCACCTGCCAGCCAATCAGATAGCAGATGTCCGACAGACATAATACCTGCATGTAGATATTGGCAGCTGATTGGGCAGGAAGTGGTCATCTAATTATGGACTGCGGTCATCTGGCTGGCCAGGGAATCAATCTTGTTAGAACTGAACAAAGCAGCTGGATGTAGACTTTACTAGATTGTAATTGAGGAAGTTTGCCTTTATGTGTTGACCAGCGGATCTACGATCAGATGAAAAAAGTCTTGTATGTTTGTATTGTGGGTTTTCATCTATGTAGTTCATGTTTGTAGTAGGTCTTTAATAATATCAGCTTAGAAAAGGATCTAGTCTAAAAATGTATCTTGGTTGAAATAAACACAATGAACTTTGAAGAGTATCGTTATAGAGGATTTCATCTAGAGATGAAGGATTTTAAATATCAAATGTACCGGTAATTCAAATATTTTTTTATTTAAAATAAATAAATAATGTATTTATCTTTAGTTTAGTTTAAACATATTTTATTGTTAACTTGAATATAAGAATATAAAACCATTGGAATTTCAATTTGAATATTTATCAATGAAATAACTAATGCAAGCATAAAATACAAATCATAATAGTATCACGTTAATCAACATATTGAAAAACAAAGCTATAGAACAAACAAGCAACAAATCTATCTATATTATCTATATATATATATTATATATATTATCTACCATTCTGTCAGAAAATATACGTCTTGAATAACTACTTGGCCTATATAGAAGACAGACAGGAAAGTAGACTAAATGTGAAATATAAAGGACAGTCCCAGTCAAGTTGGTTTCATAAAAGCTGCATTACTGGAGTGCAAGGGCTTCATATGGACTTATGTAAATACACAATTCCCTGGATAGCTTACACAGGTAAATAATCCCACACATGCCCTATCTTAAAATGACGATGTTAGTGGCATAGGAGTGTCGCTGTCCGTAATAATACCCATAATCCATCAGCCTCTCAAGGTCGCACGCACGTGGTGGACATGGCAATATAATTTATTTACAACTTCGCTTTGACCCCCGGGGGTCGAGTCTTGGATTTTCTTGAACATCTTGGAGAGCCACGCAAATATACACTGTACAGCCTTTAAATATACACATGAGCAAACAAATATATGTCCGTGAGTTTTTTGTCATTCGTTAACAAAAAACAAGACCTACGGCATTAAACCTTCATGCTAATAATATTTACTCGGCACTCGAATTTGTGTTAAATACGGACCGTAAAACACCCGCAGAGCAGAAAACATGTCTTTGTAGGATTACTTGCGGTATTTATGTGGATACAAATCGAAAAGAGATCGGAATCTAACTATGAATTAAGAAGAATGGTTTGTGTTTTAGAGAATAGAGATTGTGTGTGTAGAGGATAATTCCAGCTGAGTATACATACCAGAGACTAAACACACAGCAGTTGACACCTTGTACTGGTGGGGGGGGGGGTCGGCATTGGAGGACTACTATGTAACGATATTCCTAGTCTTAGTTTTCAAGTTTTGTTTACATTCACGAAGATTACTTCAGCTATCGCATTTATCACTATGTCGTGCATGTGGGTAGGTCGGTAATTGATTCCTTCCTGTTAATGTTTTTCTAAAATCATTTACAGGTTAATGTCCATGGGAGATCGTGATACAATGTCTGTATGCATAGTGTATGGATGTCTGTCTTGGTTTATCTGCACTCCATGGAGTGGGTCATAGCACAGTGGTAGACCGGCAGACTTCGGAATTCTAAAGTCTCGAGTTCGAATCCTCCCAATGGTGTTAGCTTTTGAATACAATCATGACAGGATTCTCTGTGCCAGTGCAGCTAGAACTTTTGGTTTGTCAGTATCGTAAAGTGTTCACAGGCTTATTGCAGCACTCAGGACTTTAGGTTTTGCAAGTTTCATCCTGATGTAAACTTACAAGTCATCAATATCAGTGAAGTAATCTTGAACGTAGACATAAACCCACATTCAAACAAAGCAAAGAATCATCTATACCAGTGTTAACTCTTGAAGTCTTGCCAGAATATACAGTTCTACTCCCACTACAAACTCACTTCCACGAGATCACTGAACATACCCAAACACAACAAACAAAACAAAAATGTAGTGTGTGAACTTAATCGTGGTTGTTATACAGCAGAACATATTTTACAATGTTTTCAGGTGGTAAACCTATTGTTACAATGTATATGCACATGATAAGCCATGATAAGAGGGAAAGGAACTAGGCATTTCTAGTTCAACATCGATGTTCTACGCATTTATTCTTTTGATATGCTAGACATTTGAGGTTGTTTTTCATCTAGTTTCATCATACTGTTGGAACTTGGTGGGTTAATCATATTAAATTTTGTTAAAATTTGATTACAACAAATCTTAGATTAGTATAATCAGTAATAATAATCATAGAAATACTACTACTACTAATAATAATAATTTTAATATTAATAATAATAATAATTGTAAAACATTAAAAAATATATATAAAAATTAATAATAATTAAAAATAATAATAACAACATTTATAGAGCGACAATGCCACAGAAGAATTTATCTTTTTCAATAAAACCAAGACAATACACAATATTACAATTGTCAACATTAAATCCTAGTACACTAAAATGTCCGATCCATGATATTGTTATGAAATAACCATGAATTAACCTCCATGGGCATGATGGGGGCAACTAGCAACTGGACATGCCCTATTTATAAATGACAGAAATTAATTAAACCAGTAGGCCGGAAGGTTTCTATTGAAACTTTCTGGCTGTCTGATCTGGATAATTACGCAGAACATTAACATGTCGCCACAGGATACTACACACACACGTGGGACGACAAGTTTGTTAATGGCCACGGCACTGCAGTATATCACATCTGCCCCACGTGTTACAGACATACGCCACGGACATACACCACAGAGTTGGCAGATGACCTTCATATGTCCTTGACCTGTAACACTAACACATGGAAACAGATCCGGGTCCAAGAGTTACAAATGCGTGTTTGTCCACGGCACGGTAGCCGTTATATATGTCGGACTATGTGTTGCGATTGTATGCAAATTGGCTGCAGAAAGGGCGACTGGTTTGTGTGAGGCAATTCAAGGAAAATCGTAACATGACTCTCCATGTTAATTACACAACTTCTCGGCTTCAGATGCATAAATTAGGCAAATTTATTCATCATTGACACAAGTACAGTTGTAGAATATCTATAGTATGGTCATATTTGAGATAAGACATTTATAAGATATTTTGTAGGTTTTTCAAGCATTCAAGCTTCATTAAGTCTATTCATGCGCATGACACAAATATTTATCATTTTCCGATATACATATGCATTTCTACATTTGTTGTATCACAATTCTTGTATATTTTGTAATTTGTTACATCTATTGTATGTCATGCAGGCATGTGGCTTCGACTATGAATAAATAAACTCACTCATTCATTCACATATTTTATGTAAACCACTGTAAATGTATCAAAATTAACATTAAACTGCATAGACATATATTGTAGACTGGTTTCAATAAAAATATTTCAAAGCAATAAGTACAATCTATTTGAATAATGATAACTATTAGTAAGTAACACTTTAATGGACAATCATAAACATTAGTAACTAAATCTCACAATTAAAGTATTACATTAAAACTATACAGACGTAGACATGTTTAAGATAAATATTTCACAGCAAAAAGTACAGCCTATTTACAGTTAATGAATAACTATAACTATTAGTAACTAACACTCTAAGGGACACTCGTAAATATTAGTAACTACAAATGGTGAATATACATCTAGAAAATACTAATACTAATACTGGTACTAATACTAATATGTTACAGACTAACAGAAAGTACTAATGTTCATAGATACACAACTTATCCGACAGCACATATATGGTAATTTAGCTGACAGCATAGTATCTGAGTCAATTAATTCATGATCACAGATACACGTAGTTAACATTACAATATAATCAAGGAAATGTATTAGCAGGGAGTATCATATTCAAACTTAATTGACATTGTATTTAAGTAGCATATGTAATGTCAAACCTTGGGCATTAAGTATATGTACCATGTTCGCATATTAAAAATATTTGCAAATTGCAAAATTACAATAAAAATACAATACTGAAGACACACCAAACACCAATGCACATTGAAGTGCTTTTAATATGCTTATTTGCTAGTATTGACACACAAAACTTGGTTAGGAAGTGAATAAATCACAAACCACATATGTATGCGGAAGTTAAAATTCAGTTTCAGTTCCGTTTGGTGAATGGGAAAGACCATATATATATATACCGGTATATATATACGGTAGTTGTAATATGTGAGATATTGCAATTCATGACATCATAACTGTATTAAAACGCATAGATATGTTGGTGCGTTAACTGAAAAGTACCTTTAAAGTGATTCACAGTGAGTAATTATTTTGTGAAAGAGAACTAATATTGGTCACTAAATTAATTCAGTCATGTTGGTCAGTTGGTCAGTCAGTATTTAATTCCGCAGCGACGTTAAACTCCATATTCACTCAGTATTTAATTACAAAATGAATGGTCAACTTCTGCTTTAGGCTACTGCAACTGTGTAGGCCTATACTCATTGTTGATATTGAAAATATACCCAAACTCACAAGTGAGTAATTTCTTTTATGAAACAGAACAAATGTAGGTACCGGTATGTAAAATAGTTCAGTCATGTTGGTTAATTATACGGTATTCTATAAATACAAAACAAATGGTCAATTTCTGTTTACAAATGGTCAATTTCTGTTAGTCATATGGTATTCTATAAATACAAAACAAATGGTCAATTTCTCCTTGAGGCTACTGGTCATCAGAATGTAGTGGTCAGTGTCCACTCACCATTGGTGTCTGGTCAGAGATACAGAGGAGGTTGATATATATAGACTTAATTTCGAGATAAATCCCAGACATACAGAAATAACAGAGGATAATACACATCACCAAATTGGGGGCAAAACGAAAAGTATGCGTCATCAGGCTACGAGAAAACTCCATTGTCTCATTTCACTAAATGCCAAATTGTGCGGCAACTCACATAAATACATTCTAAATCTAGCCCTAATAATAACATCCCTGCAACTCGGGACGATCTCAGAGCATACCGAATCTCAGTGGTCAACAATTCATCTCATACATGACGTTCCATTTCTGTTCTATGGATGAACAAAAATAAATCAATAAATAGTGTTAATCCAAGTTCATCTTTATTTAGTAAAACAAATGGACAGAGAACATGTGTAAGCATAACAGAATGTCCTGCATGCTGTCCCCACATACAGCAGGACATCGCAGGACATCGCATGACAATGGAGGGGTGATATACTACGTATGTTACTGAGCTAGATCAGGTGGCCAGAGATAAACAGACAGTCCAAATAGTGGCATACACCTGGAAACCTGTAGAACCTGCTTAGCATGGGAGGAAAACCTGCAATAATATGCTATGGTAAGCTAGGAGCAATACAATACAATATTGTGATACTCAGACAATGACGTCACATATACAAAGTATAAAAAAGCCATGGTATCTGTTTACTATCTTGTTTGTCAACTCCTAGTTCTCATGATACACATGTACATGACATTTACACATGTAAAACTGTAAAGGGAAAACATATTGTAAAATCCATCTTCTACAAATATTGGACTATGATACAATATTATTTATCAGTTATTAAATGTGTTGTTAAAATTAATGTTGGATGTGATGTTATATTTATTCATATATATTTTATTGAAGCCTTGCAGTGTACAACAACTTTCAATTAGGATAATAGGATTCTATTACCCAGTAGTATTATTATTATTATTATTATTATTATTCAATTTTGTATTTTTTAATATATTTTTTTTAATTGGGGTTTAAAGTCGCTTTCTAGAATCTTTCACTATTATTATTAAACAACAGGTCTCTCCTGTAATAATGAAATGGAACAACTCTAAGGTAACAACGAATATGGCTGTATTCTATGGCTGAGGTTGGTGTTAACTAAGGTTCTAATAGAGTTACTCCATCTCATCTCCTCCAGGACAACCCTGGACTAACATCCCACACAACCCTTAATTCTTATGAAGCGTATTCCAATCATAAACATACAACAGTATACAATGGGCTTTAACCTTTAACCTTTATCATGAAGATGGGGACAGGTGTGAAGGAGGTCAAGATTTGCTCCACTAAACCCAATTCCCCTTTATTGAAGAGAAGAGACTTTGTTGTTCAACACGAGAGAGGACCATGTACAAAATATCTCGTTTCATTTAAACAATATGTGTCAAATCTTGAACACGTGTTCCTGCAAACACACAATAGTGAAAAAGGGGACCTACTCCTTCCTAAATAGGACAACACATTGATTGAATTAATGGTTTATGTCCGGCAGGAATATTTCACCCATAGGTGATGACATAGAACATTACGTAGAAAATAGATTTCTTTTCTATACTGATATAATTAGCAATGTGAATGAGTGATTTATTGTTTTACATTGCAGCAGGAGTGAGTGAACTATTGTTTTACTTCACAGTGGGAATCTTTCACTCATACATGATGACATTCCATCAGGAATAAGATCATCTAATAGACTATAGTTGATTGTTATACAATATTAACGAGTTGAATAATAGGTATGATAACTACTCTGTATATACATGACAGATAACACTCTGACATTGTTATCCATTTTCAAATAACTCAACTGTCATTGCAAGATTATTTCAGAATGTTTATTTAACTCAGTTATCTATTCCTGATTGTCGGGAAATTTGTGGATAAGCTCTAACACATCTACTACAAAATAGCGAAATAGCGTGAACAGTCCGGAATGGATGTTACTTCTAGCGTGTGGTCAGTGTTATTGTTCAGAGGCTTCAGTTGCCACATAGTATCGCATCAGACCAGATTGTTGAAGAATTAACAAGTATCGGAACTCTCCCCAAAAGTGCAGGGAGGGAGTTGTTGGGATTCTGGTGTTTGAGAGAGCAGTATCTCTATAGGTCATCAGTGGGAGAAATCTGAAAGAGAGGATATGTCCAGTATGTCCAGAATGTCCAGTATGCTGTCCACTCTTGGATGTTATGAGTACTCGCTGAGGTCAACTGAAGCCCTAGCTATATACATGTAGATACGCCTTGTATCACATCTACCAAAGTGACCTATATATCTGACCATAACACAGTGTGCACAAGACAATATGCCATAGACCTTGTCAAAGACAATATGGAAAGTTAAAAAAAAAGAGTTTGCCTCTACAAGAGTTTTTCCAATAATGCAACAAATTATTGAAGAAAAACATCAAAGTTAGAAGTTGTCCGCTAGGAGTTTGACTCTACAACAATCTTTCCAAAAATGAAAAAAACAAACAAACATATTTTTAATACATTAATATTTTATATATTGTCACCTACATCTTTCATAAATTTATATCATAGTGGGAGACTGAAGAGACACCAATGGGAAGCATGAACATGAACATGAATACCACGAATGCAAGCATGAACAAGTAAATTTGGATACCAATGGTAAGTAATTTTATACACTAATTGGAAGTGAATATGGACATCAATGGAAAATGAACACTATTAACAGTTCAAGGCTATGCACGGGATGTTCTACATATTCCAAGGTGTTTCAGGGCAACAGGTGTCACCACAATCGACATTGGATCTGGACAACAGGTGACCAATTATGGTGACTTGGCTGGAGACTGCATGGTCATCTGATGGTCAGGGGAGGGCTAGGAGACTGGACAGGTTCTTCTAGAGACTGGAGGGACCGCTTCTCAGGGACAATACTGTATTGACACACACAATACTACAGGAGGAACCTGACTAGACTCATGCTGACAGCTAATCAAGTGACACAGTGGCCCCAGGACAACACCTACAAAGGCTGATAGGGTCACTCTCCATCTGGGTACCATCGAAGTTAGCTGCAGATCTGTAGCTATAAGATACCCTGTTTACTATTTTGCTATCTATTTTATAGGGCGCCAGAATAGATAGCAAAATAGTAAACGGGGCATCTTATAGCTACAGTTCTGCAGCTACATCGAAGTGTACCCAGGTTTCCGTTGCCATGTCGTTTGGTGCCCAGGTTCTATCGATATGTACCAAGTTTCTGAACTCTCGTGTTATGTCATAAACATTTTACTCATCTGGTTTACACCAATCATGACCGAGAAAGTGAAACAAGAAGATATATCGAAATGTACCAAGGGTGCACTTTGATGATACCCTGCAAAGTGATGTCAGCTAGCTCACCAGATATCCCTATTGTCATGTGATTGTCATGTGTCATATAGAGCGTCACCAGAGATCCCTATTGTCATGTGATTGTCATGTGACACAGAGGCGACATAAAAGTGGTCTACCAGACATAATCGTGGAGGTGGATGGATGCAGAGTCCGGTCAGTTGACCGCTCACAGTCCGGTTCACTGGACACACTGGACATATACTGCAGGCTCATGCTGGCTTTAATCAAGTGCAATGTTTGTCCTTGGACATCGGCAGACATCTGACTGTGTTAACATAGTGTCCTGGGGCGTATTTGTCTCACACACTCTCCATCAAATTGGGAGTTGTCCTGAGATTGGGAGAGGGGGGTCTGCAGGCAGAGGGAGGGGTGGGAGAAGAGGGGTGGGAGTCATACAGGGACAGGGGGTCAGACCGGATTGGGGGGGGGGGGGGGTGTCAAGAAAGGGAGCAAAGGGAGAGGAGAGTCCGGCAGGGGCTGTATACCTGAGCATCATCAAAGCCCTCCATCTTACTATAATATATAGGCTTCACTTCAGTTTATGAAATAGACCTCACTTCAGTTTTTGAAACGGACATAATAGCTTCTAGGAAATGGGGCATTGAATTAAAGTTCCTCATTTTAGTCTCACATATATAGTCTCCCATAGTGCAGCAATGTCAATGATTATGATGAGACTGGATCAGTCTGCCAACACGTGATACAAGAGAGTGCGTTTACAGTAGTTGCAGTTGTTGTATAATGTTGAAACTGTTGATGGTGTACACCTTGATACAGGATTTAGTTTACAAATTAGAAGGTACTGTATGGTACACAGATATTGTAGTTTATGCACAGTAATAGCTTAATATACTGGACTAAAAACCTATCATATCATATGGAATCTCATTCTAACTCTTCCAGGATTCCACCCTATTACTTCCCATCACCTGATATTGCACCCTATAACCTCTGGGATCCCACATTATGACTTCCTAATTATATCACTTCCCATATACCACTCTATCACTTCCTATATCCCACCCCATCACTTCCCATATCTCACACCCCATTACTTCCTATATCTCACACCCCATTACTTCCTATATCCCACCCCATCACTTCCCATATACCACTCTATCACTTCCCATATACCACTCTATCACTTCCCATATACCACTCTATGACTTCCTATATCCCACCCCATCACTTCCCA
>JAUTBV010095250.1:0-17229 GCA_032361325.1 Lepetodrilus fucensis
TGAATAATTAGAATAACCCACTCGATACGATTGATTACGGAAAATATGTCCCTCGTGAAATTAATGTTCAAAGTTCACTCGGGACATATTTTCCGTAATCAATCGTATCTCGTGGGTTATTCTCTAATTGTTGCTTTTTATGTACAAACTCACTTTAATTTGATTCTGGTTTGATTCTGTTTTGTCTTTTTTTTTCACATTACATACCACTCAGAAATCAGATTGCACAGCTTTCCTGTACCTATGCACACACTGTTTCTATATATACCACTGTGTGCCACTGGCAGTGGTGGTCACCTCTATATTTTGTCCACTTTCTCGTCAATATTGCCTGGCTCTGCTCAATATTGCATTAGATCTTGTTCCAGATCCCACATGCCCACAAGTGTATGTATTTATATCCAGTCTAGGCTTACAATGTGTCTGGAATGAAGACATGGTCACCATCTATCTTTTTCCAATTTGACATGGACAAAGTTTGTGATATTTAGATGTGCTACAATTTGACTGGATATACATACCGGCATGTGTTACTTTCGGAAGGATTAGTAAGACCATGATATGTGTAGAATGTCGGTGACATGAATCGTCGCAAATGGGTGAAAGATTCCCGCAGCGACGTTAAGCTCTATATTCACTCACTCGGTGACATGACATGTGTAGAATGTTGGTGACATGGTGTGATGCCATCTGGACTTGACAGTCACTAGTATCATAATTCAGATTCAAATAATCTAATTTAGTGGAATTATCTTGTCTGGAGTTAGCACTATTCTTATACACTGTAGGAAAGACTGTTTCTAACCATAGCCGGTGATAGACATTTGAGGTCAATAATAATCGTATATAAGTAGGCTTAGATGGCTTTGAGAGACTATCGAAATTAAATTCCGATCTTGAACGACAAACAATTCAATAGTAGAGCTGAAGGGCTGCTCTGACATTTAAGTACAATCCCAAAAATGCCTCGTAGGAATTGGTAGGTCTAGATGTGTACTACAGAGACAACTGAGGAGGCGACTGTGGAGGCGACCGTCGAGGCGACTGGAGACGAGAGTCTGTAACAGAGCCAGACTAAGGGTCACACCAGATGTCTGTCTCATAGATTACAGCTGGGCACAGTTAACTTCAATGTTTCCACCAGACTGCACAAAATGTACTCATTTCTATTATTACATCAGTGTTCGTGCACCAGAAGAGAGGTCGAACCTTTATTGCATTAGGTCTATTTTTGAAAAAAAAAAGATTGAAAGTAACAAAGATCGATAGCGATCAAAGAATGAATATATGTGTAATGAAAGTCACAGGCTATGTCGTTGCTGACATTACAAGTGGCACTACAGAGAGCTTCGGTACTTTCAATCAGAGGCTATGACAGGAAGTACCAAAAATAAATTAGTGGCGTATGGTTAATCAGTCGCATGAGTTAAGCTTATGAATGTCAGGAATTCAATTGTGATCACAATAGAACTTGGTGCAAGTTTTAGTCATTCTTGTCATTATGTTTAGATCTCTGACTTCATCCGGTCACCTTTGTAGTGATCATCAAAGGCTTGTGTTGTTCACTAGTATCATTGAGTATATGTTCAAAACTGTAAATCAATTTGAATGATTTACATTTGATATTTGACTAGGAACTTGACATTCTAGTTTTTTCCTGAAATAAAACCACATATATATATAATGGAACACTCTTTTTAACTATGACATTTTCTTATAGCTTTAACAAAATTTACTTTTTTTTATTAAATTCTTTCAAATTTAATATTAGAAAATAAAAACTATTGTAACAGCAGAATTCTGACTGACCTTTATGTAACCCTTTGGTTTTTGTGTCCAGCAATTCTTAACTTATGTTTACGGTACTAACAACTGTATGTCGATAAGGTGCCAGAAATATTTAAAGTTGCACAAGGTCCAACTGAAGATGTTAGATCCAGTAATGATAGGAAGCTCACTACCTATCAGTGTATAGATCTAAAAGAGGCGATCTCGAGGTACTGACCTCGATTCCATTGACCCCAGTCTGGATAGGCCTTTGCCAGTAATCATTATGGTGGTGGAATTGGATCTGGTCAATCACATGAATAATTAAAATATTTTTGTATATATATACTTCAAGTATACGTGTCACCAGTACTTTAATGAGAGAAGTTGGTAATATGTAAAATGTACATATTTGATCATCGATGTAGTAAGCTTTACAAAATGCAGTTTTAATTGTAATAATTAATGCAATTTATATGTTCCACGCTAATTGGGAGAATCGAGAACATGGATTTTTAATCAGAATTTCTAACAAAAAATAAATCCAATATTCCTTACATCAAAAGAAGATTGATTGTGTGACAAACTGTTCATTCTTTCAATAACGGAATCATTAGTAAACCTTTGATCCTGATATTAATGGCAAAACAAAGTTTCCTCTGACTGAAGAGTTCCAATTAGGATATCCTTAGCCACGGCATCACAAACTGATACTTTGAAAGTAACAGTGGAGTGGGTAGTACAAGGAAGTGGTATTGATAGTTTTTGTATTTCCTGAATGCCAGAGTTTGATTGAGCTGTCTAACCCCAGTGGTCGCCGTCTTGTAACCACGGAAGTTATTGTGCCGTATGTCTGTGCAGGCGGCCAGACAACGTCATAAACTATAGTAACAATACTGTAAATGTATTGAGTGACCAATTGTAGAAACTGCGTCGTCTGTAGTGCCTTATCATTATCACTGCTACTTTCTTATTGCTATGGTTACCTTCTAGACGAAGTCACCAGCACAATGTAGGCGGCCATTTTGAACAAATTATTACAAATTTAAACTAAAGAAGAAACAAAATGAATGTACTGAGTTTGAAATATAGTTCAAAGCCTAAATATCTTTCTATATAGGGACAAGTTTCAAAAGTAAGTATATCTTTATGAATATGATACAGCTAGCACTTAGGTGCAACCATACCACCTTGATTTATGTTCTGTATCCAGCTAAATGGCACATAAGACAAACGTCATACATTTCTGGAGAAAAAAACCTTCTACAAGTGATCAATAGAACACACTTGTTTACCAGTCCATACATGGTTCTAAGCTAGGTTAAGCAATTCTGTTCTAAATATTATATCTTCAGAATTTTGATACATCCCCTTACTTCAGAAGATCCTAATATTTCAGATAAGAATATGAAGTAAACCAATTTTGTCTTTCTGAACGCTGACCCATCATCCGATATATTCCACAGGAGTTATGACACAGATATTGCCAACAAGCATATTGCCAACAAGCATATGAAGCGCATCAAATCCTAGCTTCCAAAGTTCTCGAGGATCTAACTCAATGATAGCGATGGCGGTATGACAAACACCACAATTTGCAATGTACCATTGATTTTGATTAGTCTCATATTCAGCATTAGACTCGTATATTGCCAGGTTGTATATGTTGTTTATGGCATCGGCAGTCAAACAGCTTTCAATGGACCCCCTTCTCTCTGGAGAACGACCTCCAGCTCTCTGGAGAATGACCTCCAGCCAGTTTCATTGGTACGTGGCCAGCTTCACCCTCTTTGCCAATGTTGGGGGAACACCCAGGGACGTTATTGTTACAAGGTTTACTGACACTGTGTGAGGTAACATATATATCATAAAGCAAACCTGTTAATGCTGGTTTACACAGAGGGGTTTCTGACATCATTTTACTTAAGAGCAGAGTGGACGCTAATGGAATCTGGATTGATATTCTCATTGGGAGACAATGCTTTATACACTATGCATAATATAGTCGGATGCTTACATGGTGCGTCTATGTGTAGTTTTATGCGATGATGGAATATCAAATTTTAGTATCATTGGGATGTTGATCTGACAAATAGATCTGTGTGCAATAGGAATCTAATACTAATGGAGGATGGTCAGAGTAATTCATAATGGTCAACAGAATTTTATTGAAATACCATTTTTGAGTTGGAGAACTTATGAGAAATGATGATCACACCACTGTATGCATTCCTATGGCAGCTGTTATAATATTCTCAGAGCTAATAACCTCCCACTGGTTTCTCTGTGCCAGAATTGATCTTCAGAGCTATAGTGATAATTTAAGGAGGTATATTTCAGATTATCAGTCAATTTCCTATTTACTAGAATTGATCTTATAAGGCCTGTAGTGAGCATTGAGGGGAAGTATATCTCCGATTACCAGTCTATTTCCTGTGATTGATTGCTAATACACGCAGGGTCATTGTTAACCATATCTTGTCAGAATTATCTTGAAAGGAGCAGAAATTAATTGCAGCTATTTACAGTTTTATAGTTGATTGCAATCAGAAGAAGGCAGGTTAATAATATATCGGGGGTTATTAAGAACATCGCTATTCACTGGTGGCAAAATATTGTAAATATACTCAAGCTTTAGAGGCTGATGTGATTAATTATTTATATTGGGGTAAAGGAGGAGTTAAACTATGTCAATAGTAATGTATGTGTCCCTGTAGGATAGACGACTTAGCTCATGGACATTGTCGGGTTCAAATTGAGATAGCTAATAGAGTCTTGAAGCCCTTAAACCCACAGGATGATGTCAACCTACACCTAACATAACAGATCCAGGAAGCCATGCAGTATCTGAAATGCAAATATTTGTCATATATATGTTCAAAGTAATGTGTAAGTATTGAACAAATCATTTTGATGAAAAATCTACATTGATGACCATGTTGAAAACTTCAGAGTATTTGTCATCTGTCTATAATACCCAAAGGTTCCAATATTCATTCTGTCAATGTTCCTACAGTCTTCATTCTAGAAAGTGACTTTAAACCCCAAACCAACCACACAAAAGTCCTACAGTCTTCAGAAGAGATGCAATATTATTATTATATAGATTACTATTATCAGCATTCGTTCTGTATATGCAATGGCTTGTGCAACATGTATTTGTTGTAGATTCCCCTTCTACATTAATCAGAGAACTGTGTTATCACTGAAATATAGGGAAATGGTATAAAGAATTTAAGGTTGAAGGGATTCGTTGCTTTGCTTTTATTGATCGTGATGGGTAAATTATCTCTGGACTATTTTGGCTTAAATATCTGTAAAGGACATGAGTGATAGCATGCAGGTAGATTTATGAATTTCAGAGTCAAAGGTATTGAGTTCAAACCCGCGTCAGGGTCATGGCTTTATTGCCTTCCAAAGTTGCCTTCCCAATGCAGTCATGTTGAGAGGCAATGTCTGCATTCTTGCAGCATCCTTGTTATTCTTGGTTCATTGGTAGAGTTACTGCCACACTAGGTGTCACAGGTGTTGTGTGTTTCCTCCTGCAATAAACTGATAGTCAACAATGTGAGTAAAGCAGTCAACAATGTAAGTAAACCAGTCAACAGTGTGAGTAAACCAGTCAACAATGTGAGTAAACCAGTCAACAATGTGAGTAAAAAAAGTTGCTCTGAACTGCCAACGAAAAAAAAAGAAGATTTTAATAAGCATGCAAAGTGGCTATTGCTAGGCAACAATGCGTACATCTAGAACAAATAACTAGATGAGTGGTGCACTAAAAATATATTAGTTTTCACAGTCTTTATTGCGTTCATGGCAGATTCTGCAATCTGGTGACAACATAGCCAAATTGATTCTCACGCAAAATAGAATGTCAAATAGTAATATATTGCATTCTATGTCAGCTATATTGAATAAAAATCAAGTTGTGTTGTGGATATTGAAGTGCAGTATTGCCAGTGTTCATGTCTGAGGTACAGTATTGCGAGTTTTCATGTCTGAGGTGCAGTGTTGCCAGTGTTCATGTCTGAGGTGCAGTATTGCCAGTGTTCATGTCTGAGGTGCAGTATTGCCAGTGTTCATGTCTGAGGTGCAGTATTGCCAGTGTTCATGACTGAGGTGCAGTATTGCCAGTGTTCATATCTGAGGTGCAGTGTTGCCAGTGTTCATGTCTGAGGTGCAGTATTGCCAGTGTTCATGTCTGAGGTGCAGTAACCACTGTGTATAGGCTGTTACAGGAGCACAGCACTGACTAGACAGGGATCGCCATGGGTACAGAGATCATGCACCTGATGGCTGTAGTAATCACTAGGTCTTGTAGGATGAACTCGCAAGAGGACCATAATTTGGCATAGGCAGAATTCTAATGGAAATCTGGTGACACTTGCTACATGTGCTGATCTTTTATGTTGGAAATAACTGACAGGGTCTCAGATGGTTCCTTAATGCACGTAATAAAGCTTTGCCTATCAACATGGTTTAGACTCCCATCTGGGAAAAGAAAAAGTAATTTCATTGATTTGATTTCATGTGCATGTTGACAACATAATTGTTTATTTAACCTTATCTTTGATGGATTACTAAAATAGAAAATGCTGATCTACAGAATGTACCTATAGGAATAAATTGAATCCTAATAATTATTGATAGGGGGAATGTTTAGTATAAGTCCTAAAATATCTCAATTTCAAGATCAAGTTAATGCGAGTACTCTAAATATTCTTCTGCATAGCTTAAACAATAAATAATGTTATTTCTTTGGTCAGTGTATTAGTATGACTTTTGTCCGGTTCATTTTGTCACTTTTCTCATTCGGAATACGTTCAGAATGCATTCCGAGTGTTTGATTTGTACCAAAGTTAGCATTCAGAATAGTTCCAATACATTCAATTCACTCAAGTGTCAAATAGATTTGTGCAAAACGAACAGCCCATTTGTATCTTGACTGGTTCTTTGCTTCTTTGACTACTTACCTTATTACACACAAACATGTAGACAGTGACCAGTTTGCCATGTTTCAATTTTCTGCACCATTTTCCCTATTCGGTTTTTCTCCAAATATTTTCTCTTCCCACTTGATTTAACCCTCTCCCTGCTGGATTAAGTACACCCATTGCTCTTTATGGCATCTCTGGTTACAATTTACCTATTTGACCCTGTGCTTGTGCTCGGTTCCCACTGCAGTCTGTCTATAATATTAATGACTATGATACATTTATCCCATTGCAATGGTAAATTATTCCGACTGAAGTATATGTGTATCAATATCGTTAAGTACGTGGGGCAAACATTGCACAGCAATCTCATTGGAGGAAGTTTTTGTCAGTTTATCAAAACTTTATCCCAGGCATGGATATTAAATGGCTCACACTGCTGTAATATTCAGCATCCCCTGAACAAATCTAATTAACTTTCAATACCATGTTTCTTTATTTCCTCGTTGTTTGGAGAGTAAATTACCTACGGGTTTAATTACAGAATATGGAAATAGCCTCCTGTTGACACGTCCCTTACTGACATTGTGATCGAAAAAAAAGATTTAAGTCTTTGGGCAACAAATACAAACCTTAAATCAGCGTCACTCTTCTACTCATTGAGCCTGTTTTGCAGTCAAAATCAATGTTGAACAGTCCGCGAGCTCGTAGTCTAGAGAACCTGTTGAGACTCGCTCGCTCGGGCTACAGTGTATATTTAGGAACTGCCTCCACCAACAGGATTACCAGTAAACTAATTTCCTAATAAATTGAGTCAATTTTGGAAAGCCACCCTAAAGGTTTGAACTATTTTTGAGTCGAGAGGGTATATTCCGAGATTAGATGTTTATCTTGTTGTTATCTTCACAGATGTAATTCCAGAAGGCATCATCCTGACATATTGTAAATGAACCCTGACCATTGATTGTAAAGAAAAATATCGATATATTTGAAATTGAATATTTCTCCAACCACAAGTAGACATATTACATTCCATGAGCTCTGTTGATGACAATAGGGAAAACATACTTCATTAATATGATATGTAAAATAAGTTTCCATGACAACATATGAAGTCTATATTTGGAAAATGCAATATATTTTGACATTGACTTGTATCGGTAATGATATCTAATATTATACATACAAATTCACTCAAAATTTGTCAGAGTTTTATTCATATGGCTAGATCAATGCAGTCTCGTAACAGAGGTAGTTTCTGAGAAGTCTCCTATGGTAAACTACTACAGACATATTTTCTTTTACTCCCAATGTTTTTCTTCGTCTGATATTTTGCTGTTAGCATTAGCTATTGACTATTTACAATGGAGGCCAGAGGTGTAATGTGCATACAAAGAAACCCATGCATAACTCGGCTTTCCTGCTTCCAGAACCCAGATTGATGTTTACTCTTCAGATTTTCTTCTCAGCCTTTCGATGAATATTCCAACTTTTTCATGGCAGACCTTAGATAAAAATATTACAGTGAAGATCAGGAATTCTTCGTTGGGATGATAAGAGGATCATGCAGGGCTGCCGTTAATTCTGCCAATTTAGGAACGATGGTCGGCCCTGCTGGGTCCACGGGGTCTGGTTCTGGTGACTTTGGATGGGGATCAATTGTTAACCCTCTACCACGTAACATGACAATAGGACGCTGGGTCCTGTTCCACAGAATGATCGTTGTGATACGAGAGGCATGGCTGGCTATACATAGGGGGTTACAACTGTTGTAGTGGTATGAGAGGCATGGCTGACTATACATAGGGGTTACAACTGTCGTAGTGGTATGAGAGGCATGGCTGGCTATACATAGGGGTTACAACTGTCATAGTGGTATGAGAGGCATAGCTGGCTATACATAGTGGGTTACAACTGTTGTAGTGGTATGATAGACATAGCTGGCTATACATAGGGGTTACAACTGTTGTAGTGGTATGAGAGGCATGGCTGACTATACATAGGGGTTACAACTGTCATAGTGGTATGAGAGGCATAGCTGGCTATACATAGAGGGTTACAACTGTCATAGTGGTATGAGAGGCATGGCTGACTATACATAGAGGGTTACAACTGTCATAGTGGTATGAGAGGCATAGCTGACTATACATAGGGGTTACAACTGTCATAGTGGTATGAGAGGCATGGCTGGCTATACATAGAGGGTTACAACTGTCATAGTGGTATGAGAGGCATGGCTGACTATACATAGGGGGTTACAACTGTCATAGTGGTATGAGAGGCATGGCTCACTATACAACTGTCATAGTGGTATGATTGTTCATCAGAACTAGATCCTGAAGGCAATGATTCTGATATTCTATTAACTCACTGAAAGTATGGTTAGTGTATCATTTCACAAAGCTCTCTTAGCCACCATGAGACCGTAGCACCATAGCGAGTGCATTTAAAAAAAAAATCTTTGATGATTATTATTGAAAAACACAAAATATAATATGGGAATGAGATGTCATGTTTCATATCATGTTGAATTTTTGGGCAAAGTAACACATTTCTTGTTGTTCTCTTTGCAAAATTTAGTTGGAGTTATTCATAGAACAAGTATTAAATCTATTGTTGGCTGTAAGCATATATTTATGCACATGCACTGACAGGGTAATACCAGTTGATTACAGTTGGAAACAATGAACATTGCTGGGTGTCTAATGTCTTCATTATTATTGTGACAAATTAATAAGCATGATTAAAGTAATATACATTTCTGTTTCATGTTCACTGATTAATAAAGACTGTGAGACCTCTTATGTATGCATTATTCATATCAGAAGTGGTGGTGAGTGTTTGTCTGTGGGCAGTGGGTGGTGGATGGTGGGTTGGTGTGGGTGGGAAAGGGAGATTTACTGATCCTGTTTGCTAACTCATTCAAAATTGCAAACAAAAATACTGATCCTGTTGACTAAGCATTGCACAATTACGAACAAAAATATGCACTTTCATTTCATTTTAATAATGCTTTATTTAATTGATAAAAACTATTCAACATCACTCTCAAACTGTTAGCATGTAAACGTCATAATGGCAGTCTTACTGATGAAGGTTAGCGGAATTGTCAGTGAGTGGTTCACGCAGGAAAACATTTGTGTCCCTGCAATATGAACTGGCCTAAATCATTGCAAATATTCTGAGTATAATTTGCTCGGATTCCAAATGGTTGCAACATGCATGTTACAATTAGCTTAAGTAGTTTTAACCTTTATGACGGTACATCACTAATGTACAAAACTCAGTAAGTGATGCAATATTTCTCAATAATAAATTAAAACACAATTATTTTAAGACTGGCAAATAATATGGACATTTATTTTTTTACATAATTGTACTGTATAAAATAGTTTTCATCATTTTCCTTTATTTTATCTCTAATTATTAATTGCTATAATACGTTTGAAGCCACTAATTGATATTGGGTTGGCTTTCAAACATTTAACCGAGATAGCAGATGAAATACTAAAACTCTTGTAAGTACAGTATTTCTCTCAGCGTATAGCATCTATGACTGGGTCCAGAGCAAGCCTAATGATAGGCTGACTAGCAAAGTGTTGTCAGCCAGCGCTGCTAGTATTGGGTCCGACCACATGCTTACTACTTAAACACTACACAGATGATGGCAAGGTAACCAACACGTTAATCACTGGTCATAATATAGTAACATTCTTGCTGAATACAGAAAAGGCAGATCCCATCCTGTCACATCATGATATATCTGACCATAAGATACCATAAATTATCCCATTACAATACCTGATGATTCCCATTGATCTGACAATGAGCTCAAATGCTCTGTTTCCCCCGTAGATCATGAACATGACTGGAATAGCAAAGAGACCATCTTGTAGAAGACCTGTCACTTAACCTCAACACCAATCATTCAATGCTTATCTCAGCTTTCTGTAGGGCTATTCCAGTTTTGTCAGCAACACTGATCAGATGTCCACATGGGACTAATTCTGGATGCAAGATTGAGAATAATTGTGTTGAGATCCAGGTTAATGTTGATTGCATGCACACCTCAGGTAATTAACTCCTGGCTGTACTGGCATTAAACTTGGCAACTTCTTTGCGATGGTCTGAAATGTTTTATGTGAAGGTGAACTTGTGTACATATAATTTATATTTCTTATTGTTTCTAAAAAGAATCTACAAACACCTTTATACACTAATAGACTCAAAATAGTTTTACGAGAACATTATTTTAGTTTATGTATTTCAACAGATAATTCCAGTTATTGAGTGAAATGAGATAGTAGTTAACTGGCTACTCAGTTGATATTTAGGTGAAACATTCAATAATATATTAAGGGACAGAAACCTGGTCAATATTTTAAAATTAACATCAAATTTCAGGGACAGTACCACTGCTAAAATGCTCTAGATTTTGGTTAAAATTATTATAATAATGTTCACTTTTGAACATACAAGGTGCTATAAAACATGGCATCTAATAGCATCAAGAAACTGGAAAACACAGATATCCATGTATGTTTGGATATTTTGATATGTAGGTCAAGTTCAAAATGGTATCTGAAGTCTGATGCTGTTTGGATGAGTGTCTGATTGAATACCAACAACAGCCTGTAGCTCCTGATGTAAGCATAGACACAGTGTCCTCTGAAACCTCGGCATCCCATCTGTGGCATCAGTCAGGATCACTGGTGTATTTGGGCGCCGCCAGTCAGGAAATTAATAGCTGATGTAATCTTGGCTCATTCTCAAATGTCAGTTAATGGATTGTTTTAGCATGCACTCAGTTTTGATTGCAGGTGAAAATTAATCATGTGCATTAAATTCTATATTGGAAAATACTTTTATTACAATTCGTTCAATTATATTAGAACATAACATTTCACTTCTGTATGAATGAATATGTCCAACTCTAGGTCATCCATGTATGACATTCTGAAAGTTTTGCATATCGGTTATTGTTGAATAGGAAATGAATAACTACGTCTGAATTCAATCGCTGGTATCACCATCACTATAGCTTTTGGGCATGATATCAAAACAGAGTGATATATCTAGCAGGACAGTTCTGGTTCAATTTCCAGACATCAATCACTCCTCCAATATGTCCTCTTTTCATATGAAGCCCTTCTATCAGCCAATCATTGGCTGGCTAGAACTGCTGCATCACTGCAATCACAATCATGCTTCATTGTCTCAGGATTGCAATGTCTGGCCACAGAAAACACAATCTGACTGATTGCAGTACAAGATTAAAAAAAAATATGCTGGTCTAACAGAAATAAATCAATGTGTAAATCATATTTCTGAACTATGCCATGAATTCGTCTGTCCTAGTTAAGAAGGGAGTCTTCAAGCAGCATCAGTATTTTCTGTGTCATTGTGTCATTGCTGGTAGTGAGTCAATTGTCATTGTTGGTAACCAGTCATTGTTGGTAATGAGTCAATTGTCATTGTTAGTAACCAGTCAATTATCTGAGAGCACTGTGTCAGTGAACTGGACATGTTCCCAGGACTTACACCAATGCAGTCTGGACACTGCTGTACAGAACTGCATAACTGTTGCTCCATTATTGATGACTGTAACTCAAACATACCCACATTATACTTCTCCATAGGGTCCATGGTAATTGTAGAGTTATGACATTTCCTACAGGAAGAGACTGACTATGTAACTTTTAATGTGTCTGACATTTGTCTTGTTGCTACTATTGTTTATGTCTGTGGTCACACCATAAAGTGTAATGAGTTGGTGACAGATTTCAAAGATTGCATTCATTGGTTGATGTCATTAGCAAGGTGCTGTGTAAATGGCTAGCTATCAGTTTGCCTCATTTGGACATTGGAAACCTCTATATAAGTACTCTAAATGTTGCAGTCTATAGATGTTAATCACAGACAATTATTAGAAATAGATTAAATGACCAAAGCTGATGCTAATGTTGGGACATGTACTCTATTTTGATTACTGATCTCTGACCTTTAAAAAATCAACACCATCATGGCAACACACCATGGCTACACACCATGGCTACACACCAGTCTGTGATCATCAGATTACAGTAACCAGGTTTACCAGCTTATATGTCATAATTTAATTACATTTCCCCATCATTTTCTGGCATATTGCTCCATGTTCCGATCTGTCTGGCAGTCTTCATGACCTGGTTAGGGGAATTAACTTTTCGGTTCTACCGGTTAATATATTTAACATTCATTAACATTGTCAACACTCCATCTCACTTGACCCATGCGGGTTTCAGTTCTCCAATCAATCTCAGGTGTACAGCATATTTCTGTTCAGATAATTGACTTCCTAATACTCAATAGATTTCCGTTCTATGCATCCATTAGTGTCCATGGGAGGAAATGATTGGCAAAGGTCAGTGGATGTGACATATCAGCTGGACTAGTAGATATGTAGGTTTTACATTTCAATGAAATGTCTCATTCCATCAGTTGACCTTTCAGTTCTGTCCAGGGTTCAGGTGTTTCTTTGAGAGGACTGATTTAAAAAAGTGCCAATGACAAAAGTGTTGATGATAAAAGTCCTGATGAAATTGCTGATGTCCTGATGAGAGTGCTGATAAGAGTGCTGATGAGAGTGCTGATAAGAGTGCTGATGACAATACTGACTGGGGGTGCTCACTACATTTGTCCATCATCTTTGGGCTTCAAGGGTGACGTACCTTTGGTACGATGTTTCATATCCTGAGCTGGAGATGCACGCTGGTCTCTTCTAAATTAGTCTCTGGATATAGACAGTCTACTCTGCAACATTAATGTTACCAGTATGCTGCCATTAATGTTACCAGTGTGCTGCCATTTATGTTACCAGCATGATGTAATTAATTTGTATGCACTCATTTCGTAAAGACATCATGTCACATTTGCTTCTGTGTTGATCTTTATGTTATGGAAACCAATATTCATGTTACAGATTTAAAGAACATGATTTTTGAGTTTCATCTGACAATGATGAAAATGATTTGATCTTGGTAACAATCAGCTTAAGAGATATTTTATTACCATTTGGAAAGGATTGTAGGAAAGTATTCATTGATTAAATGCAACTGTGTGACAACATTTCTTTAACTATTTGAGTTCTGATGACTCAGTTGTTTAATGTCTGTATTTAGTGTCTTTGTTATTTCAAAACTATTATTTCTGTAGCCGCAAACAAACTACACAATCTTGATAAGAATACACTTGTTGCTGTCGCTACAAAGACAAAGTGCTCATACTAATACCTCATCTGTATAGCCGCTATGTCGACTAGTTTCAAACTGGTCACCGTTTTGTCTGTAATGTGATTACCACATGAAAATCACCCACCTGGGGACAAGAAAATGTCACTTTGTTCCCTGGCTACACTAAACCTTCCACAACAGTGTCACATCATGTGACTTATTGTGTCACATTTGAAGCATTCAGAAATAGACCTCCATGACTTTATTGCTTCCAGGAAGTAGCATACACAATCAGGTGTGATATGGATGGGATCGCTGGGGAATACTGATGAAGCCAGCATGATGAAGAAAGACGTTCTCAGGCTTCTTCCTTGTCAAGATTCATGGATAAACTGCACTCCATTGTTCTGTGTATGTCTTCTGGGATTAACTTTGCTAGTCATTGTTGAGAGCTTCTTGATCTTTTATGATTGGGAACATTTCTAATATTTGTAGATATCTATGTTTCTTGGTGTCGGTTTCTGATTACAGTTCTTGTTGGTGTGGGATCAATTCTTCATGATGGGTCGATGCTGAGTGACACAGGGTGGGCTAGACATGATGTCCATAATTTATATTGTAATTTCAATGACTACTGCAAGTGACAAGTGTCCAGGGAATACAAGTCTAGGATGGATTTTTTACTATGTTAAAAGTTTTTACATCTTTTCAAATGTTAGTATTGATTCCTAACACCCAGTGTTAGCTTGCTGGCCTATGTACATATTAATTTTACCACCTACCATCATAAATAAGAAAACTTTGACATTCAATTACTAGTATTTAATTTTGAAATAATAATGTCAGTTACTTTGTCTTAAACACACATCCAAAGTTGTAAGAGAATTATTCATTAGAAATTCAGCACCAAATATAACAATCCTGAAAACAATCTTGAATGTCATGTATATTTCAATACTCCAAATCACATGGAAATGGATATCCGACATCGTAGATTGACAGCGGATGAACCATCAAATATACCTTTGATCTATCCATTTAATTAATGTTTCATCAGAAGTTCGCTGCAGGGTGCTAAGTTAGCCTCAGTCATGTTCAACTTTCATCACATTGTCTTCCAGTTGGAATGTGCACCTTTAAGGCATCTTCAGAGAAAATAGAATATTGTTGGTTGGATCCATAAATGCAAATTGTATCTGAGATTCAAGAAGACAGACATATGTCGTGGCTGGCCGATGAAAGGACACAGATATAAATAAAACTAATGACTTCTCGTAAAACTTGGACTAGTCATGTCCAGAGGGCTAAATTTATGATATTTTGGATTGATGATCTATACAGTGTACATGTACCAAAGAAGTTTTAATGTTTTTTACATTGTAGTTAGTGACAAAACAAATGAATAAATTAGTTCTTAAAGATTTAGTTCACCTGCAACATGCTCACCACTTTAGTTCACCTGGGATTAACTCCCATGTCATGGTACAAAAACATAGACACTTAACCTTATTCATCCGGAGAATAACTGGATATAGCCTGGAGAGAATGTAATTAATCTAGTGTGGGGAATGTTAACATTCCAATATCAGAGTAGATACTGTTTAGTTATCATTTACTTTAGTCCACCTCCGGTACCATAACATCATTTTCAACTCTCAATTGCGAATGATTACCCACATCACTATCCGCGTTAACCAAGTGCAAGATGCACAATCTCGGAAGACGAAGTTCTGGAGGACCTTTCAGCACAGACCAGCCTCAGTGTAATACACATAACATGCAAGACGGCAAAATGTGAACATGTAAAATATATGTTACAGAAAGTTAGTTTTCTTTAAATTTGAAAGTTTAGCACACTCTGTTAAGCCCTGGTGAGAAGTGAAGTGGGGGGCTAATTATACGCGGGACACAACACAGGAAGCATGGAGTTCCTAAGTACAGGACTTAAGGAGGCACGAGAGGCTCGATAATGTAAATTAGATTTGAGAAGCGCGATGTGAAAGAAGTGGCACTCTGATAACTAGCTTCATTTAAATGGTATGGAGGAAAAGCTATAGTTAGATCTTGTGATCTTCTTCATTGGAAATTTCATCACACTTTATCAGATCTGGAAAATAATGGAGGTACCGTATTTCTTCTGAGAATCTCCCAAGAAACAAAATGGACATTCTTTATAAGGTTATGCTAGAGGGAGTACATTTAAAAAGTAAATTTGTCAGGGCAAATAAATGAAAAAGACGACACATTCCTAATGATTTAAATTGGGTATAATATGTGTGTATTTGAGTCAAATCAGCCATTGATATTCCAATAAGATTGGCACCATTGGGACTAAGGGTGTGTGTTTTTAAGTTTAGACGTTCAAGTGTCCTTGCACTAGACGACATGACAAATGGCTACAGATTCCAATATCACAGGGTTTTCACAAAAGTGGACAAAATGTTGGAACTCTTTAACATAGTTAGCAAGTTCCTTTTAGAATTCTCAAATCAAAGGGTGACATATCATACCTATTGTGCTACATCTTTCTCTGGGGTGATGAGAATGTTATCCATGTATGGTCAATACGAACTCCCAACAGTGCAGTGTATTGATCAAATTGTACAGGGTGTGTAGCCAGTCTGGAAGTGGTAAACCAGTGCAGTGTGTTGGAGCATAGAACATTATTTAATGGTTTGTAAAGGATCTTTTTTATTTAGTCAATAACATTAGTCAGTCAAAATAATGTTATGGAATCTGAACAATTTGGCATTAATTTCATCCTAATAGGACGACAGTAATTATAACCACATTGAATTGACTTCACAGGTCAAGTTCACCCTGAGGGAGGAAATACGGTATTTCTTATTTAATTTTTTTGCATTAAACTTGTTATGCTCTTCTGACTACTTTTTGGGGTAATTTGAAATACTGAATAGATTTTTCTCTCTGCTATCAGTTCTGCCCTGAAGGATTATAAGCATTTGACATCCCTAATCTACATTTCTGATTACCATTTGCCTTGTGAAACCTTTAATACTGGAATTTATTCCTTTCATTATGTGCAACTTTATGACATTCTGATGCTGAAGGTTTTCCCACAATCTCTCCCAGCTGATTGATTAGAATGGATTCTCATGATGTCTGCCCTAGCCACCTCTGTCAATGCCGCCTTCCTACATGCTCATGATGTCTGCCATAACCCCCTCAGTCAATGCCGCCTTCCTACATGCTCATGATGTCTGCCATAACCCCCTCAGTCAATGTCGCCTTCCTACATGCTCATGATGTCTGCCATAACCACCTCAGTCAATGCCGCCTTCCTACATGCTCATGAT
>JAUTBV010095261.1:0-17227 GCA_032361325.1 Lepetodrilus fucensis
GGAAAGGTTTTTGGAAGTACAAACATGATTTTATGTATGTCAAGTGAATGTACTTTGCAGTTATAGCTAAGAACTAGACCAAACCAACCATTAATACCTGTGATAGTATGCCTTTAAGGCATCTCCTAACGTCCTGGAACCAGTCTTGACTCGTAATTGTGTCAGGATTTGAGTAAACATCGTCACCCGATGGTACACATGCACCCAATGCTGTATACTAGACTATTATTTGATATTATAATGGTATATTTAGACTGACACATGGTGCATTCAACATAGACTCTTCATGTTCTGTCAACATGGTGCAGTCAACATATACCATTCGTGGCATGTCAACCTGATGAAGTCAACAAATACAATTCGTGTCATGTCAACCTGATGAAGTCAAAAATACCCTTCGAGTTATGTTAACATGGTGCAGTCAACATAAATAAATACTTCGTGTCCTGTCAACATGATGCAATCAAAATACACAATTCGTGTCATGTCAACCTGATGCAGTCAACATACACAATTCGTGTCATGTCAACATGATGCAGTCCAAATACACACTTCGTGTCCTGTCAACATGATGCAGTTAACATACACACTTCCTGTCAAGAGCTAACACAGTGTGGCTATGTCATTGATGGCGGTATAATACATCATCGTGGTATATTGAATACAGGAACATTTTCATAAATCTATGCAGCCATATTTGCTTAGTTCTGTCTGCATTGTTAAGAACAGACTGTGATATGTACACAACTCATTGACGTCAAATGTGCCTTGTCTTAGGCCAATGTAGATACAAGGAAAATATACATTGCCACGTGTGTAATATTAGTAGTGTTTAAAGACTAATAGAACATTACATATATAAGCAAATTGATCAACTCACTAACATCCAATTTGTCTTGTTTTAGGCTAATGCAGACACAAAGCAAAATATAAATTACCACGGCTGCTATATCAGTAGCGTATAAAGACCAAGAGAACATTATATAAAAGCAAATTGATGTAAGAAAACCTTTCCAGATGTACAACACTGTGGATATACGGCAGTTCTAAGTATTCACGTTGAATGAGAGACATTTGAGAATAATTGTTTAGGGCTTGGCAGAGTTAATAATGTTTCCATGAAACAAATAATGAATGACATTATTGTACGGTTAAATAGTTAAATCATACTTGCTAGCATACGTTCCCATGACATCCATTATTCAGTATCCATGGCAACCATTCTGTAATGCAATGCCTCCCCAGGTATATATATATATATATATATATATATATATATATATATATATTGTACGTGTTCCATGTAACGGTATGCATTGTTGAGACATCATGGACATATAGTGAATTATAAATGCAAAAGTTTTAAATAGGTATCAATTTGTCTTCCTACCTTTACGTGTTTTTCCCTCATGTCTGTCATGTAGCCCATCACCGGTATTCCCAGGTAGTGGGCTATGGTGTTGATGGAGTGGATGGTGCTGGCATTACCGTACACCAAGAACATGTGAATTCGCTTTTCCTCCAGGATCTTGCACGTCATAGTGAGAGTGTCCTTGAGGCCCACCTGCGCAGGTTCTGCCTCACCCACCAGCTGAATGCCGTTGCTGGAGTTGTTGAATGCATTGATGGCTCCATAGAAGACCTTCTGAAGGTTATCATAATCCGTGGTGTCGAACACGGCTCCGAGATTGACGACTGGTACGTTCTGCTGCCCAGTGAGTACGGTGGAGGTTAGGGACAAAATGGTCCACACTATGATCCAATGCATTGTCCTCCAACCTTATGAGACCTCCTAAACATAGCTCGGCTTGATCCAAACTTCCTCTTCTCCCGATCTCTCACTGCCTCGGATATTAAACACCGAAAGACGGCCATACACAAACTATACAAAACAAGTCTGTTCGCTTGCTGCTGGTGTGTGTATATCTATATATTATGACAGTCACATCACGCCGGTGGAAGAGGAAAGCGCACAAGACGAATAAATAAAGGTGATGGATAATCCGGTAGCTGAAGCAGGAAGATTAGCCACTGTAGCTCCGTGCAAAGCAATGCCATTCTCGCTGCTGCTACTAGCAAGTAGGAAGGTTGTTGGAAAATATTGCCGCGCGATCTTATGGGCAACGTTGTCTTTGAAATGTCACGACTAACGAGACCCCTTCGAGCGGTTTCGAATCCAAGCAAAGAGAGGCTGATCTCCTCCCGGTCATCTCCACGACATTTCTAGATGCTCGAGCGACGCGAACACGCCGATGAACTTGCTCTGATGGTAGGGAGGGCTTCCCCGGAGGGACTAGTGTGGCCCTCAGGGTCCGGACTCTCTTCTACGTCATCATCAACGCAAATCGTTGACACACCGAGATTAAAGTCATCTCACCTCGCTCTCCGATTAATGATATATGCATATTGGAAAACACCAGACGGGAAGAAGAATATATATATAAAAAAAGATAGCACTGTTTTCAAAATCCGACTTGCCTTTTTTTCCTTGGAACCTGCTCCCTGATCTTCCCGCCCAAAACAAACCTCCTTGCACGTTCTTGGGGAATCTTCCGAACAAATCTGCACTTTAGGCTACGTTTTTCCAATCGTTCTTAATGGCAACGTGTGACTCTTCCCATGTTTTTTTCACAGACTACCGTGCATTTCGCGGTGGTGAGACGGCATCTTGGGATTTAACTAGAATCCGTGTTGTCTGCTCGAGTCAATTTGAATTGTCCAGCTGTAGCGTAGGCTCAGAATGTTGCAGGGAGCTGGTGGCTTCAATCTATTACCGCCAGTTCTCACTCAGACTACAGCACAGGCTCCCTCTACCGGCAATATACTTGCGTGGAACGCGCACGAGAACTCTTCGGCTATAGGCATCCTCCACCGCCGCCGCTCTCTGTACAAGAAGACAAATCAATGCTTCATTTTCTCAAACGTCTTCCAGTGACGTACGCTGGAGACCCTTGCTCCGCTGCGCCAAACCCCTAAAGCAGCGCGGGGAAGAGATGACCTCCCTAAATTCGTTTAGAAAACTGCGCGCTTCCGAGGTCATGCCACTCAAGTAAATAACAAAACGTCTTCGACTTCTCCCCGTGCAAAAGGAAGACAAGTAAAATGCGCTATCCGCGTCCACCGCGATTACTGAACGATGTTACACCAGATGTGGTTGACAACGGAATCCAGGAAAATCGGGACGACTATTAATGAGTTTTCCGTCCAGTATTGGTATGCTTCTATGCCGGATATATTGGTACTTATGTACCGGATATACTGGCACGGGTGTGTCGGATGCGTCAGTACCAAAGAGTAGATGATTCCATATTGTGATCACTTGGGATCTGCAATGCTAGGGCTTATTTATGTACGTCCGTGAATGTGTGTCTCTTTTCCGGTCAGCGTGTGGAGATAGGAACAGCTGGCGAATACCTTGGTGATGAAATGCTAATAAAGCATTCACATATAGCCAGTATAACTAAATACGATATATGATTACATACATAGTGTATACGTGTATACAGATGCTGTATATGTATCTGCTTCAAGTCATGCGTAGTAGTACAAGTAATAGTGTCAGTGAAGCCATATATAGAAACAATATATCACCTTGCATTTTGACATCGCATCGCAGAAAAGGAAAGTTATGCCATTAATGGTATATGCTTTCACTTGATCAAGCGTTATGTAATATTGTATTAGTGTGTGTGTGTGTATGTGTGTGTATGTGTATGTGTATGTGTGTGTGTGTGTGTGTGTGTGTGTGTGTGTGTGTGTGTGTGTGTGTGTGTGTGTGTGTGTGTGTGTGTGTGTGTGATGTTTATGTATTATATTAACATGTTATTGTACGAATAAATTTGAAGTTCGGAAGTTCGGAATTATATTGTTCTCTAACTGGAATATCATATACATTGAAATTTAATGTAAAAGATCAGGAAAATACATTTCTAATGTTATTAGTGAATGAAGGAATTGTTGTTTTTTAACGTGTCACGCATGTAGATGTAGATTAAAATTGCATAGGTACAACGTATATAAAATGGATATGCAAGGCCTCATTATGCTGCTGAAACACCGGTCACCATACCTAGCCCCCATTTCACGACGATGTCCTAACTAGTTAGGAGCTCATAACCTGAGTTATCATCTCCTAAAGTGTTTCACGACCATGTCACAAGTCATACCCCTTCTTAAATCAGCATCTAACTTAGGAGGTGATAAACTGAGTCATAACTTTAGGAGCTCCCAACTTTAGGAGGCCGTCGTGAAACGTGTGTTCTATCATGTGATACCTGCAGTCCTATACCAAAATAATAATAATAATAATAGTAGGCAGAGCAGGTAAATAAAATAAACACACGTACATACAACGTACAAATGTGAGGGGCAATGCCCCTCTCACCCCTATGATGGGAAGTGACCCCCCACCCCCCGTAATGAACGATAACCGCACTCGCGTATCATCAACCGCACCGTTCTCAGTGACTGTGTGACCAGCAGTCAGTTCCAATATACGACTCGTGTGACATTGTGTCAGAGCGTGTCTACGCAATAGTGAGACTGTATGAAATCGATATATTCATAGAGATAGACCGCTAGTACTTGCATGCTTAACTGGAAATCAGCATAGACAAGCTGAATTAATACAAATCGAAGTACGAAGTGTTAACGTGAAGTAGTATAGTATGTGTTAAAACTATGTGTACGGGGAACGCTTCGTTTTCAAGAACAATGAACACTGGTTGTGAAAACATTCGATTACTTACCTCCCTCTCGGAGAATAAGCTTACATACAAACAGACAGACATGCAGACAGACAGATAGACAGACAGAAAGCCAGATAGATAAATGTATTGAAGTCTCACTCATTGACAACATAAACATTACATGTAAAAGTGTTGCATTGCTTGTGATGTGTGAGGGATCATATTATAGTAATTTATATTCCTGTATTAGGGGGCATACCACAGGGTTTTTTCCACTATCATTTAAATCAGCTTGGTTCGAGAGACTGCTGATGCAAAACTACTGGTTCAACATGCACTAGCTTTACATCCACTTGTAGAGAAAGTCCCAGTTATTGATATACAAAGAAATACAGGGGGGGGGGGGGGTCAATCGTGCCAGAAATTAGCTAAATAGGGTCAAAGACAAGCATGAAAATCAACAACAGCTAACATGTCTGTACTGCAACCGAAAGTGACCGAACAACCTCACAATGCAGACAGATCCATACACCTTCCTGACATACAGGTATAGTGATATATTTTTAGATTACAATTAAACTGCATGGAACAAACTTCATTTGGAAGAAAATACCACTAGGGCACAAGCAATGGAACATGTGCAAAACGTACTTTTTCTACGGACTACAGCAGATAATGATAAACTGTGCTATACCCCCTTAGCCGGAGTTGAACCATATTTGTATTTATCTATTACAATATCAAAGATACTATTAAGATGTAGAACTATTTACCTGTAAAAACGGGAAGGTGGGTACATTACCATTTATTGAAATTGTATGTATATTATGTAGGTAATGAATGTCACTATCTATTCAGCTATCCCATATTATGTGTAATGTCCTGCTCCTTTCTATCTGTAAAGTCTGTACTTTTTGTCCGACGCATGCGCAGTTACACTGTGCAGTGTTGATCCTTGGTAACTGCGCATGCGTCCGACATACAGTACAGAAGTTACAGCTAGAAAGGAGCAAGCCCTAGAACATCAACGTTTACTTAAAATATTGTAAGGTAGAAATACAAATTACTACAAACTCCAACAACTATTCACTTCACAGTCAATAATCTGCCAAGATTAGTCGAAGTAAATTTATGTCCTATGTATTGAAGCCGGCTTCGTGGTGTAATGGTTAGAGCGGAGTGCGGAAGGTCGCGGGGTTTGATCCCCGGTAGCGTCATACCAAAAGACGTTAAAAGGTGGTACTTGTTGTTTCTCTGCTTGGCGCTCAGCATTAAAAGGGGTAACGCAAGGACTGGCCAGCTCGGTGTCAGTATACTGTGTCTGAGTAGGGTATCATTGTACTATCTGCGACATGATATTCTAAGTGAACTAGCACTATAAAAACTGGTGGAAATCCAGACTAGTCAAGCAGTACATATGCATGCAGAAAGTGACTTTAAACCCCAAACCAACTATGTTGTTTGAAAATAATCTGTTAGTGCAGCTGATATCAAATGTAATAAAATATGTACACACGTACCACTGTGGGTGGTAAAATGGAATTAAATTGATGGATTGATTGTTAGTGTTGCATTAACTCAATCTCATTAAAATCATAGCTCAGCACAGCGTAACGGAGCGAGTGTCATATATCTGTTTGAGCGTTAGTTCGGATCTTATTTTAATGAGACTGGCATTAACTCGTTTTTTAGATTTGTCGAATGTATTTGTTGCGTTTCTTATGTTTTCTATAATTACAGGTCGATAAGATAGGTAAATATGTTATTATCATCCTCTAACAATAGCGATACCTCTCCAAGTCTATTCCGGGTTTTGTGCTCCCGCCTTTTAATGAGAAAGTTTGAAAAATATTTGTTCATATACATGTAAGCTATATTTTTCCTATGTTGTTTTAAACAAATAGTTTTTACTATATCTGTGACCAACACTATACTAACTTGGTGGCATTTCATTGGATATAAATATGTAAATTATCTTGCAATTTTCAATACCAAAGGCAAAGCAGATCGCATGTAATTGTTCTGAAGCACAATGCAAAAGCATTCGCACACCAGAGGCGAATTTCGTGGTTACAAACTTGGCGATTTACATGTTTTCATGCTTCTGTTTTCGATGAGGTCGCTACGTGAGAATCATTCTCGCACCCCAGCGACACTTAATTCCGTTCATGACTCGCTTCATGTGGTACCCCTGGCACACATCTAGAGGGAAACTTGCGAAACAAATAAAGGTAGAGTTTATATTCCCCGGAACCGGAGCAGGCATGTGGTCTATTCTCCGGACCGGAGATTCCCGGCAATCTGATTGGCTCACGTGCCCTGGTTATTTATATTTTGGATCGCGTGAGCCAATCACATTGTCGGGAATTGGGTCCGGGTCCGATGAATAGACCGCAAATCCAGGTCAGAATCCGAGGACAACTCCCGTGAAAGTCCTATACCATCAAGACCCGCGATTCATTTCTACATGTAATGTACGTTATCTTCTCCTAACCTGAAATTATTTGAGTGACATTTCGTGACAGACTATGGGGAATGATAACGACCCCAATTGATGATGCATATAAAACCTGACGTCAGAATTAAGCGGTGTTCACGTTCGTAAGCGCCCAGATACATCGAAAGTGCATCGTTCCAGTCTGGCTTGGCAGTCATGATTTAGTAGGTCTATATTGAGAGGCTATCATCAGGTGGCACGGAACCGCTTTAAGTGAAATGTGTCGTAGCATATTGTAGCAAGGTTCATGATCGAGTATAAGTGGGTTTTTTATTATGTAATACTCCTTTCTTTATAGATATATTTACGTACAAAGGTTACGATTAATATATAGTACTGTTGTCGAGTACAATATAATGCATCGTGGGTAGCTATTTAAAACATGTATTTTTATGTTATTACTTTTTAAATTAATTAAATTTATTTTAAAGTAGTAGTATTTTCTGGAGAGCGTGTTGAGTTGTTGGTGTTATCATGTTTTCGTTGAAAATGTGTACACGCATTTAGTTTTAGATAGAAAATCTTTACCTCTATCTCTAGTTTTAGATAGAAAACATTTACCTCTGTATGTTTGATTCTTGGTTATAATTCTATTGTATTGTTATGAAAGTACGTATATAACATAATAAAATCTGTTTCCAGATAATGCACGAAATAAAAAAATATGGATTTGACCCAAGTATCATTGGTGAAGAGATCTTTATTAAAAAGAAAAAAGAAAAGAAAAGAAAGAAAAAAAAAGAAAGAAAAAACTATTACAAATAATATCTATAAAAGTGATGTTTAGTTTTGGAAAGAATGTTTATAGACATCACACTTTCAAACATGTATGATAATTTTCAATTGGTAAGATGACCAATGCTACAAGACTTTATACTTATTAGTACAAATACCTGGTAGAAAGTTTGGTAGAAAGTTTGAGCCAAAGGTTCCAGGTTCAAATCGCACAATCGGTGTTTACTGCAACATACAGCACTACGAATGTTGCGGGTTTCTTCCTGCCCTGAATTATCAAAGCCGTGATATATGTGAAACAATTTTGAAAGCGGTTCTAAACCCCAATTCAAAACAACTCAAGACAAATAGGCTGCGACACATTTATATAAGATCCTTACAACGATGTTCATGTTAGCTCTCAAAGTAGAAACCGTTTTGAAGTGGGCACGATCCATACCCACTAAGTCAGATTCAAGTCGTTCCCATGAATAGTTAGGAAACATTGCAGAAGGATGTGATCAGGAAAATTGACATCAAAGAATGCTATACATGTCTGATTGCAGTGAGGGGGGTTTACTGAATTGTGTCAACGCCCTCAGGAAGTTACAAGCCCGCCTACTTAGAAGTAGGACTACAACAGTAACTACCGGACAAGAGTAGGTTCCGGCCGGCCATGCTAATGACAGCTTCTGCCAGAGATGACACCTTGTGCGCCTGAGATGACACCCTGTGCGCCAGAAATTATTGGTTGTGTCAGAAATGACAGGATATGCCAGGAATGACACGTTGCGTCCCAGAAATGATTATTTGTGTCAGAAATGACAGGCTATGCCAGAAATGACACGTTGCATCCCAGAAATGATTGTTTGTGTCAGAAATGACAGGCTACGCCAGAAATGACACTTGCATCCCAGAAATGATTGTTTGTGTCAGAAATGACAGGCTATGCCAGAAATGACACGTTGCATCCCAGAAATTATTATTTGTGTCAGAAATGACAGGCTATGCCAGAAATGCCACGTTGCATCCCAGAAATTATTATTTGTGTGTCAGAAATGACAGGCTATGCCAGAAATGACACGTTGCGTCCCAGAAATGATTATTTGTGTCAGAAATGACAGGCTATGTCAGATATGACACGTTGCATCCCAGAAATTATTATTTGTGTCAGAAATGACAGGCTATGCCAGAAATGACACGTTGCGTCCCAGAAATGATTATTTGTGTGTCAGAAATGACAGGCTATGCCAGACATGACACGTTGCATCCCAGAAATGATTGTTTGTGTCAGAAATGACAGGCTATGCCAGAAATGACACGTTGCATCCCAGAAATGCCTGTTTGTGTCAGAAATTACAGGCCATTTCAGAAACGACACATTGTGGCAAAAATGATACCTTGGGTTCTAGAAATGACTGTTTGTGTCAGTAAGTTATGTATGTAATTATATACTCTATCAAATAAATTAAGTTTATGGGTTTCGATTATATTCTACGGAGAATAAGTGTAGTCATAATGGCATGCGTTTCGAGGATGATTATTCAGAGGCTCTGTGTTTTAGATCGTCAGGTATATGTATGTCCAGTGTTCGAACTAGAGCCCGTTCGCACGCCCGCTCGCCCGCTCGCCCGCTCGCCCGCTCGCCCGTTCGCCCGTTCAGCGCAGACTGGTAACGTTTTATCCTTGTACGCCCGCATGTCGTGTTACGTTTTGTTTGTTTTTCAAGATGTATATCATCGATCACTGGCCATCATGTATGAGGATGGGTAACTTCTCAGACTTACCAGTCCTCGTGTCTGGCAGTGAAATTGCTGGAATTTTATACACTGGCTATGTCATTCAACATACACGTGGGATACATACATATATATTTTCAGTGAAAGGTGTGCCTCTTGCCTAATGCTTCGCCGTGTGCAGACAATGTGATATCTACATTTGTAATTTGTAAGGGAGTGTCGGTTCCAACTCCTGAACTACGTTACTGCATGGATTTACGATTCGCTGTCACATGAACACAGTGATATACATTATTTTCGCATGCAATGATCGGTTATTTACAGGCGTACTCGTGTTTCTCATTTGTATCTACAATTAAATAGTAATCGCAACGTCTGTATGTCTTGTACACCTATTCACTGCAGTCACAACACTGAAGAGAAAATTTGAATTATATTGGTACCAGATAAATTACCCCTAATCTCATTATTAATAATTCATAATATATTTTAATTCAATGGGTTCCCTTGTTATGCTTTATTCTCTGGGTAGAATTACGCATATAAAAAAATACATAATTAATTAATTAACATTAAAATAACATTAATTTCATTCGGGAAAGATACTATTATGTATTTCCTCGTAACTAACTCGTTATTCATTCTGAAGCTAATTAGGTTATGAGAAGATTAGGTTAAGTTCATTCACTTATTAGCAATTAATATGCATGTACCTATAATGTAGTATGCCTTACAATATTACTAGAGCATTGAATGTTTACTGACCGTGACGAGGGGAAAGCCTTCGAACAATATCTGAGCTGGATGTGTAGTTGGTCTGGTAGGTAGGTACATTACTGGTATTGTATACATTCTATACACTATTAGGAATTAATGGAATACTAATTAAATCCGTTTGAATCATCACATAGTAGCAAGTTGTAACAAGCCTGCTTTGTCTTATGTATATGTGAGGAAACCTGAAGAAAGCGATTTCTTTAAAACGTGCACTGAAAGGAAGTTGGCCTACATCAATTTTACATAAGAAAAAGGAAAGAAGATCAAGAAGAACAACAAGAAAAACAACAAGAAGAACAACAAGAAGAACAAGGAGAACAACAACAACGATAAGAGATATGATGAAGAAGAACATGAAGAAGAAGAAGAAGAAGGAGAAGGGGAAGAAGAAGAACAACAACAACAAGAAATATAATGAAGAAGAACATGTAGAAGAAGAAGAACAACAACAACAAGAAATATGATGAAGAAGAACATGAAGAGAAGAAGAAGAACAACAACAACAACAAGAAATATGATGAAGAAGAACATGAAGAAGAAAACAACAACAAGAACTATGATGAAGAACATGAAGAAGAAGAAGAAGAACAACAACAACAACAACAACAACATCAACTACAACAATAAATATAATGAAGACGAACATGAAGAAGAGGAAGAACAAGAACAAGAACAAGAAGAATAACAACAACAAATATTATGAAGAAGAACATGAAGAAGAACAACAACAATACCAACAACTGGAAGAAATATTATGATGAAGAAGAACTACAACAACAGCAACAACAACAAGAAATATGATGATGATGAAGAACAACAACAACAACAACAAATTGGATGAAGAAGAAGAACAACAACAACAAGAAGACATATGATTATGAAGAAGAACATGAAGAAGAAGAAGAAGAACAACAACAACAACAACAAGATGAACAACACGAAGAACAAAAACAAGAAATATGATGATGAAACAGAAACAACAACAAAAAGAACAACAAGAAGAAATAGTATGAAGAAGAACATGAAGAAGAACTATAACAAGAACAAAAAGAACAACACGAAGAACAACAACAAGAAATATGATGATGATGATGATGATGATGAAGAAGAAGAAGAACAACAACAACAACAACAACAACAACAACAACAAATATGATGAAGAAGAACACGAAGAAGAACAACAACAACAAAAGAAGAAGAAGAAAAAGAATCAGAAGAGATATATATTTGAATTGCCCTTTCGCGAAATATAATGCCACCAATATTCGTCTGATTCTGATATTAAATTGACATTAAAAGACAATAGGTTTAGCATACAGCGTATTAGTGTATTTAATCAATGACATTGTACACACCCGGGGTTATCGACTATTCTCTGTTTGCATTATATAACTATGATGCACAGATCAATTGGCAAGTAATACATCAAGGGTGAAATACATGACATTCGACGATATTAATGGAATGGATTGTCTTGCAACACATTTGCAACTTTCCATGTGTTTTATATTGTGGTAAACTACCCTAAAATATGAAAAGAAATATGAAAATATTGAAACATCAATGAGGCATGAAGAACATGTAGCGAATAAGTAGAAAATGTAAATACGTTTGAGAATGAACTATATGTCACCAAGTGGCACATACATGAAATTCCACTTGATACTAATTGGATGGATTATCTTGCTACAAGTTTGCATCTTCCCATGCAAATAGCAAATGTATTTTTTTTTCGTAAATATGTCATGGGACCCTATCATGAAGGTAGCATACTCACTACAAGACCATTGCTCGCTTTCTACTTTATATAGGAAGTGGTCTCGATCGTTACTGTATAGATATCAATTCAGTTCAATTCAATTCAAGACTTGTAAAGACATACAACCACGTTTATTGTTACATGTTTCATGGACATGGTCAAGTGTATTTATCAGAAACAAATTAGGTAAAGCAGCTTTAAACTATAACTCGATTTCATTTTTTTTTTTAAATATGACGTTCAACTTATTGAATAAATATATATTTGAGCTTGGGTGATTTCTAAAAAAAAGGTGAACATTAATTGGTGATTTCTATTTAATAGTCAAGCTAATTATATTTAACCGAGATCTTCTTTACAATATGTGTATGTGCTATAAACACGCATTGGTACATCATATTGTATATAAAACTAATTCCCTTTCCATTCTTGTATTCCAAATCTGGATCAAGAACTGTTGTCCCATATAGATATAACCCTACGTCATCCATTCGGCGGACTGCTCATTCGCCTTACCCTTTACATATTACCTCTAGGGGGCGCTACTGACGGTTTAGTTCTCGTTAGGCAGCGAGAGAAAATGAAAGTGGACGAGACTTCACTTCGGAATAATTGGTGCACGTGGCATTGTAGGAAAACGAGACTTATTGGGCAGAATTCATCATGTGTCCTATTCTTAGACCGCGAGGGAGTATATAGGAGGAAGGGTAGGGCCCCAGACATATATACAGAATAATGGTTTCCTCATTCAAAGTACACGTGGTATCCCAGTCGACGTTGATGAGTAATTGTGAAGAGTGTCTGTAAACCACAGACAATTGAGAGAAAATCGTGCTCCTTTGCCGGACAATATTACTTTTCGGTAAACTCGTCAACGATCAAAAAGAAATGGATCTGCATTTGATATTATAACTTTTATCGATATTTTAGGTTGCCGCGGAATCAAAAGAAACGAAAGTGAAAGTTCTGGTTGTTTTGGACCTGACCGACGAGATTCAAGCACGTTATAATACATGTGTGATTCAATTGTTATAATAGCTTTATATTTGGCATTGTAGGTTGGCAACCTGGAGCCCGCTGCACAGAACATTTGTTAGCTACAATTGATTATAAGTCAAAATTTCGGAAACAATTATATCACCACAGTGCTTTAAAATATATACTAGTAGACCTCGCATATAACGTACTCATTGGGACTGGTTCTTTTTGTCCGTTATATGCGAAGTCATGTTATACGCATACGCCGTAATTAGCGGGCCGGAACTCCGATTTAGTACGTTATAGGCGAGTATCTGGTTTATGCGAGGCCGTTGTATGCGAGGTCTACTGTAGTTGACTAAAACTATAGTAGCGATAAACGGGGTTCATGCTAACCAGACTTACATTTGTAGCGGGTTCCGATGCAATTTAAATTAATTTAATAATTTATTTCTGGTATTACATTATTTGTTGTTCGACATTGTGGAGGGCATTACAGGCGGGCCCCGAATTTACGAAACAGCAATTATACAACCCAGAATGGTCACTATTTTTGTGTTATATTTTCTAAAATACATGTAAATGTCCTAAAATAAAATATGTATATTTTTGTTTGAATTAATGTAAATTTAGTTTCTTTTGTTTTGTATCTCGTATGCCGATAGGTCATTGTAGACAAGAGTAATCCTATCATGAAATATAGGTTCTGTTATGTTCTGTTATTAAATCTAATTAAAGTTAATTTATATTCATATTTTGGTTTTTCTTTTAGCCATCTATCGATCGACCCCAATAATAATTGTATGTGTTGTTACTATTCTATGAGAGAATATTTACTGAAATATCAATGACACTTCATAAATAATTCAACCCTTGTTCCGGTGGCAGTTGACGGCTGTCCTGGTTTCACAGGAAGCAGTCAATACTACGAACAGAGAGAATGCAAAGGTTACAGTAAGCTGCCGTGTTTGAGGATGCACACTGTTCATCAGAATTTCAGAGAAATCTTCGTGAGTCTGGGCACCCCTGTACGAAACCGCATAACTCTACAGACTGTGCCTTATTATATTAACTCCAACCACGATCAAGAAATGGGTCATTATTTAGTTTTACTTTTTTTTAAATACAAATTTTAAATAAATAAAATTTAAATAATAATGTTATTTAATTATTTTAATATATATTTTATATTTTTTTTATATCTATAGATCAACAATATTTTTCACACAACTCTGCTTCACATATTCGGCCTACTAGTCATATGATATAATATCTAAAAGTTACGTAATTCTACCAAAAATAGCCGATGTTTTTATAACGTTATGCCATTCAGCAAAGGTTTATTTTGCATTACACTTCATGTCTCTCTTCGATCTGTTCTGTTATTCAAACAGACGGTGCGTGGAAGGGAAGTGTTTCCCAGTAAAACACCGCATGCGGAGCGGACACGTTTATACTCCCGTTATTCTATTATTATTTTTTAAAAGGGACTCCGACAGAATCTTCTGCATGTAGAAACTAAGTGATGATAATTCGCCAAAATGAATTTTCTTTTTAAATACACATTTGCCAAAATCGAATCTTTTCACGGTGTATGATGTTTCTAGCATAGATGAGCAATGTTTAGCATATAACGACACATTAATTCAGGAATATTCTCAAAACAAAAAAGAATAATATTTATTGTGAAAATAATGTATTTCGATGTCTTTGTTATGCCGTTGGTGCCTCAAAATGTGTATGCTTGCAAATACAGGGCTATTGATTACATACCAGTAATGATAATAGACCACAGATAAATTCACGTATTATTTCCCCTCATATACTCAAAACTCTGTCCGAGTCCCTTTAAATATGCTTTATACAGCAAAAGGTTGCGATCAATCAGCACCAAGGAGTGGGCCTGCTCCTTTAAAATCAATTATTTGTTTACACTATGGTAACACATAGTGCCATTTCAGTATCGGTGTTGTATCAGAACCAGGCACAGCTTGGTATATTCATCCGCCAACAGAGTAAATAGGGCTTATACAAATGCATAATTTATATTTTGACAGAATTGGTCATAAATTATCTTTGAATTCCTAAATAATTATGAAATCGTCTTCCTTAGCATTTTTTTTTTTAATTGGGTTTTAGGATAGCTTTAAAAATAGTTTTTACTTAGGACTGTCAGTTTAGAGCAGGAGGAAACTCGCATACAACATCCGTAGGGCTGAATGTTGCAGTAAACCTGCTGGTGATTCCAGATCATGGATGATATCTGCATTTGCCACGGTACAGACAATATCGCATCAGAAAAGTAAATTTCGCGAACATTGATACAGGGATTTGAACCTGTGGCATGTGGCTCTGAAGTCCAACGTTCTACCATTGCTACCACCCGCCCTCTTCTTTATCAACAACACACATGTTTTGGAGAACAAATAGTTTATGATTACTATTTTTATGCTGCTTTTTTTAAATCTAAAAATATATCAATATTTGTTTTTATTTTAACTTTTGCGTTAACTAAAATCGAAATAATTATAATTAACACACGTTTCATAATCTAAATTTAAAGTAATAACTAACAAACATGCCATTGAAAATCATTGTAATAATTATTCAGAGACTATGACTTAAATGGCTGCCAAGCCAAGCACAAACAATATTCATTGCATTCATAATAATCAATACTCTTAACTGTTAAATAGTACCAAAGAAAATAGACAACGCGCCAATGTAAGTCCGTAACGTGGTAAATAAATTAGATACTATTATTTCCACCAGAAAATATTTACCTTTTTTCTTTAAAAATAACGAGTTTTCATACTGTTACGGCGTCAGGCGGACGGCGTCGAAACGAATAATATTCCCCTCGGAGAAAGTTTCTTTCCACCTTCTGTCCACAGTTTTTGCTTGTGAATTGATTGATGATCGAAAGCTACTTGTAGTGTTAGTACAATGGACAATGACTGCCAGAGCACGTTATGTGCAAATAGTAGGACTGAAGAAATATAACAAACAGATTACCGTAGTAGTAGTAGTAGTAGGCATAGTAGTAGTAGCAGCAGGAGTAGCAGTGCTTAGCAGTAGCAGTAGCAGTAGTAATAGTAGTAGTAGTAGTAGTAGTAGTAGTAGTAGTAGTAGGCATAGTAGTAGTAGCAGCAGGAGTAGCAGTGCTTAGCAGTAGTAATAGTAGTAATAGTAGTAGTAGGAGCAGCAACACATCCAGAATAACTTGCTCAAATGCCCTTTTGCTAATTAAAATTTAAATGAGTAAACAAGAACATCCATACACTTCAGTACATCAGTGAGATTTTAGTTAGTTCTTGAAAGTACTCGTTGCAAATGGGTGAAAGATTCCCGCAGCGACGTTAAACTCCATATTCACTCACTCGCTCACTCTTGAAAGTACATTTTGCAGCCTGGAATGCCCGATGCCCGAATGACTACTGGTATTTACATATGGAATCATGTAGGCATCACATGACATTGACTTGATACTGCTGGAAGGTTGCTATATATTATACGGAATAGTAGGCTACTTGTGAATATAACATTAAAATTAGTAGTCCTATACTTATTGTTAAAGTCCTGTATGAGAGTGTCATGGCCTCTGAACATTCAATAACTCATTTCAGTCAACAAGCTATCCTACTATTGGCATTTGACAAGGTATATGAAACCATGATAATTCTTGTAAGACCCCTCTTTACACAGGATGGCGACCTTCGTGCCTCCCTTGTGCAACCATAAAACTGGCCAGTTCGCCGTTGGAGGCTCAAAGGAGGCCGAACGGTTGCCTAGGTCGTTCAAAGGTGGTACACAGGATGTTCAGACATCGCCCTGTACGCTATATTCGCCGTAAGATTTTGAACATGCTCAAAACAGTCGCACAATTGTCGCCGATATGGGTGGTTGCTCAAAGGTCGCTCAAATGAGGCAGAAGGGAGGCACAAGCATTGCCGCGGTTGCAGAATAGATGCACAATGGTCGGCCAATGGTCCTCACGTATATCAGTCTCATTAAAATGAGATCCGAAACTAACGCTCAAACAGATATATATGACACTCGCTTCGTAAACGGTCTC
>JAUTBV010095272.1:0-10000 GCA_032361325.1 Lepetodrilus fucensis
TATATATTTGTACATACAACTTAATTATTATCTTTGTATTATATTAGGGAGCGGATCTCGTAAGCATCCAGCTTTTGTCCAATCCCGTGACATTTTGGTCAATAAAATATGTTTACGCAAAACTAATCTACGATTTGGGCCTACTTCTTCAATTGCATTCTTTTGAGATCAATTGGCCATAAAGAGTATACTAGTAACTAAATTGAATAAATTAAAAAAAATAGCTCCCCTCTCCCCAACCATGTCACCGATATCCTATAAGTTTCGCTCCTATAACTCAAGAAACCAAATAAACGAGTCTCCAGACGTTGTGAGCTAATCTTCGCGGCAATTACAGTTAATATCCGTGTAAATGGACGTCACCACATCGTCTCCTCCTACCAACAGTATATTAATTTCTCTGTTCACGTGTCACGCCGCAAATCCACTCTATAGCATATAATCGTGCGAGTAATCTAACCCAAATACATATCCCATAACGCAATAGTTCCTACAAGCCGATGCTGTAAGGGAACCCCCAAACCCTCCCTTTTACAACTTTGCTTGACATTTTCTCCGTGTTGTGTTTGTTTGCTCGCCGGAGTAACACTATTGAGGGATCCCGCCCTTTCTATTACGACGTGCTAGGGTGACAGACAAGAATGGGGGTCGGGTTTCAATCCCCCACGGTGCGGTTGATGGTAGTAGGTGGGCGAGCGGTGGTGGCACAGAGCAATGACAATGTACACTGTATGTAAGAGAATATACACTGAAAGCCTTACAGGAGATGGGATAAAGAGGATGCGGGAGGTTGTTGGCGAACAAATGTGATCCCCGGTTATATACCTGGGTGAATGACAATTTAATGTTGAGACTCTTGTGGTCATGTCATAGTCCTGTGGGAGTGAATCGTTTGGAGGAAGACGTCCGGTCATTCGGTGTATTTGAATACAATACATAGGTACATAACAAAGAACATAGGTAAAACACACAGAATAAAGAACAAAAAACAGAACATAATAAGAATATAACAAAGAACATAGGTAAAAAACACAGAATACATAAAACAGAACATAGGTAAATAACAAAGACCATGGGGAAAAAAACACAGAATACATAAAACAAAACATATAGGAACATAACAAAGAATATATCTGAAGAACACAGAATACACGTAAATTAGTATCATAGCTTCATGAGAACCAATTCTGAAATGTAATAGTCTTGTGAGATAAAAGGTACGGGGTGTTGGTCAAATAGATTATATTTTAATTGATGTCAAATTTATATCCAGATTTCCATTGAAATTATTATCAAATTCAATAGCAGTTACCTATTGTGTCAATGTTATATTTGAAACCAACAATATCCTTACACCATATACAAAATGAAAATTATATTATTTTAAATTACGTATTATCTTGAAGGCAAATCTGCATTTAAGCATTTATTTTATCGATATTATGTTCGTGTTGGACGGTTTCAGAATACTAGTAGTTTCAAAAGTCATACATCAATTTGATCGATGGACAATATACTAGTATACACTTATAGTCCAAACAAATTCCACATCCTCTACCGATGGCGACCAATGGTTCCAACCACGAAAAACGTGAGATGAGCTATGCTATTGAGTTGGACGAACCTAATTATTGAATGCTTTTTGACAAAGGATGGTGGATGGGTTTTTATTCCTAACAAAACCAAGGGGAAACATGCTCCAGTAATTAAACACGGTCCCTGATTCCCAGTCTGGTCCTTATCTTAAGACACATCAAGATGGCTTCCAAAGACACGGCGAGCTTCCTAAACGTTTCGACGTTCAAAACACATACGGAGGGGGGTATCTTTTGATTTCACCGGCGGTGACACCCCAATTGATGCGGAGCCTAGTTATGTACACTCCGGGGGTGGGGGGTCCTGATAGGTCTGGGGGAGGGGTGGCGTCAAGTCTACCCACTTGGGTAACTGAAAAGAGTCTCCGATTTGCTGGTGGTATAACATCTTGCGACCCTCTTTTGCTCGAGCGCGGGGAAAAGTGAAAAGTGTAACATTCTTCCAGCTTTTGTTCCGGAAAACAGGCGATCAATTGTGAGCAGGATGTCGCAAACAGGATTATGGTTGATAGTGTCTCAAGCACCATCCACCATTGTCCCACAGTTCGACTCTTTTCAAAGATGTCGCTGCGAGCGGGATCCTAGCGTGATTTGCCCGGCGCCATCTTGCCCGGTCCCGCTGTGACGTCAGATAGACAGACACCTCCCCGTCAGTTTATCAACTCCTCTTGCAATAACTGAGTTAATGATTTCATTGGGAAAACGCTGATTGCCTAACAGTGTTGTCGCCTTGACTATAACATCAGTGCTTTCTCTTACTACGACGGGGCGTCTTTACAGTACTGTGAATGGTTTAGGTGTAAATATGTAACACATCTTCGTGCTTTGTGTATTTCTATACGTGGTAAGCATAGAAATATGCTTGATGTGGTGGACTGTCTTATAAGCATTCTATAAGCAGTGTGTAGCATATGAATGTAGCAAAACGTCCGACCACTGTAGATTATATAGCGGTGCTTCCGAGTATTTATGAGAGGACACGTTTATATTACTGCAAACATCATCCTTGATCTGTCAGTACCAGTCGGTGCTCGCAGGTCTACTGCAATATTCAGCACTACGGATGTTGCGGGTTTCCTCCTGCCCTAAACTGACAAGTCGTGATGTAAGTGAAAGAATCTTGAAAGCGACTCTAAACCACAATTTTAAAAAATAAGGATAATAAATATTTGATTGCAATCATTACAGTTGAGGTGAAACTATGACATCTTGATTACTCACATTTATTATTTTCGTTCTCGCAGTAAAGTTGTGTATCGGTACTCAATGCTGAACCAGGCTGATGGTGATAACTACGATAACGAACTGGAAAACGCTCTTACACAGCATGGACTGTATAACGACTCAGATGATGAGGTAATTAATTAAATAATTTAATTTGTGTTATAAATTTTAAATTTTAATTTTAATGGGTTTTTTTTTTAGTGTGCAATATAAATGTTCACATTATTATTATTATTTTCAGATTGTACCACCGGTTCAGGTTACTATGAATGGATTCACAGCAAAGAGCAGTTTGCCCATAAAACCTAAGACGAAATCCTTCCACGATGATTCTGACGATGTAAGTAGCGTTAATGTCACTAATTTAACCATTTATCTGCTGCAGACAACCAGGGCTCAAGATTACGAAAGTTTTTTAGTACAATTTCATGCTCAAGCTCAACATTTACATGACGTTTTATGAACAAAACTTTGAGTTGAGCATGATATCATACTCAGAAAAGTTTCGTAATCTCGGGGCCAGAGAAGACTAACAGGACAGTGTCCATGATAATGTGAGCACAGAAATAGTCCTGTTTGTCTCCACATCCCACACAAGTTTATCATTACATTGTTTTTCTTTTTCAGTAAACAATTAATTATATTATCAATATTTAAAAGAAATTTGGTGATGAATATTTAAGAGATGGGACACAGGCAGTGTTCGAAATTACCACTGGAAACTTACTGGCCCGAATAATGATACAAATAACAAATGTTTACAAAAAACATGAACTTGCCTAAGGATACCTTTAGCATTGGGAGAAATGGCCGGGCTAGTGGGCCAGCAGTAATTTCAAACACTGGACACAGGAATATTGACAGATGGTTTAAGTACAGGGATGAGAATCTTTCGTGGATTTCTGCTAATTTTTAGGCCGCTGTACCCCAGCTGTTTCAGCTGAGAAGAAAAAAATTAATTACAATTTCCTCTTCTCATTCCTGTAAGTATAATGACGATCAGTAATTCAGAAGATGATTTCTATGAAGTTCTTAGCTAATTCTGTGATGTTTCCGTCTTCTCCAGGATATGTTGGAATAGCAAGAAACCACACTCTTATCTACTGATTGCCAGTGAATCCACACTTCGACCCATTCCTCTGTTCGAAGATCTTCGAGGCGAAATTCCAGTAAAACAACAATAACAAAACGTTCTTTCATGCAACTTGTTTTATACCCGTTTTGTAAATATATTTTGTACAGAGTAATATATAAAGAAATATGTACATGGGCAGAGGAAAAGTTTTAGTTAAAGTTATCTGTGGTACAGATTTCTTAAAGATATGGCAGCACTTGCTGAACTGAATTGTTTTATTTTGTTTAATGGTATAAATATTAAATATGTCTGTTTTGCTAATGGCAGATTATTGAAAGGCATTTTGTCAAAGTTACCTTCGCCTCTGTAATCCATCCTATTTAGAGAATGATTTGTTCACCTATCTCAGCCTTGACTTAATATTAATAATAATAGTAATAATAATAATATAATTTATTTATATATAGCGCCGAGTTCCAGACAGCCTGCTCACAGGTTCATAATACAGTAACAAATTTGTTGAATTATTGACAACTTATAAGTTCTGAAGTTTGTGGATGGAAATTAGAATATCAGATTGAATTAATAAGTATGAATACTTCCTCCTTTGCTTACATTAATTTACTAGTACATGTATTGTACAAGTTCAATGTTGGAACTTGTGGAAATCCGTATGTCCTGTTATCATCTGTTTGGTGTATATATGTATATATAGATATGAGATATATGTATCTGTCGGAGCTGTAGAGTGTGAACGGATGGGCGGTGAACTTTGAGGAGTGGAACTATGTACATATATGGTATTAATAGAGGTGTAGATTTACACAGACTGTATCTGCAAATTTTGTAGTCAGATAACTGCACCAAGCGTTGACAGCAAGGTGACATGTTTGGGTTTTCTGCATTTTCCAATTTTAGTCTGCGTCACTTACTTCCTGGTTTTATTTTACATTTCAAATGCCAGTTGTTGTATATTTATTTTCACTACACTTTAAAAAAAATGCCAGTTTTATTTCCACTACCGTTCAAAATGTCAGTTCTCGTGGTCTTTTGTTTTCACTAGGATATTGTGCTTTCAGAAACTGAGCAACCACTCTGCTGCTTCTATTGTGAAGTTATCCATTTATTGCAAATCTGGCCCCCCCAGATTTTCAGATATTACTTGATCTGCATGTCTTATATTGTGTGCAACACATAGGATGACATCCCACTCTGCTGTATTATTCTATTATTCTATAGTATCTCATGTGCTGTAAGTCTTAGTACGTGTGTGATTTGTCGGGAGGTTATGTATTACTACAGTCGTTGATGTACGCTATGTTATATGTTTTCTTACATTCCAGTAAATACATTGTGCCGAGTGGATTTATCAATTTTAAGTTTGCCGTTTTCGTAATGATTTTCTTTTTTTTATTGTTAATCCAATCTGACTTTTTTTTTTTTGTGTCTATTTTCCATTGCAGTACGTAAGCTAAATTGACTATCCTATTATTTTTGTTTTTGTTATTTAACCAGCGATTTGTGTTTGTTGGCAGGTGTGTGATTGAAATTTGCTGCGATAAATTGATCATAGATTTGTCAAACTGAAACGTAAATAATTGTTAGTATGTATTCATTTCAGTCTGCAACTGTCCAAGAATGTTATTCTGTATGGTAAATTAAATACTTTAACCCTCTCCCTGCTGGATTAGGTACTGCTCCTTGGAGCATCTCCAGTTGCCTCCAGCATGGAGAGAGTTCAACCAGAACATTTCTTTTTAAAAGATGGGTTTTTAATTTAAGTTAATACAAGAAGATAAGTGTTGTAATAATTAAAGCAAATATCCAGTGCCTTGTAAGTATTCTTGCATGAAGATTATGTGATTGCATTTATCTAACCATAAATTGTATATATTTCATGAATCTTGCTCAAAGGAAAAGATAAATATAGAATAACGTATATTGATTGGACAGCTAGGTGTATTTCTATCGGGGCACCTTGGGATACTTATAACATATGAGCTATAATAAAAATTAAACTGACATAGGTATTACGTTAAAAGCTACCCTATATATGCCCCACACTACATTCTGTTCGAGTCCCTTTAAGTATCTGAATAAAAATACAGTAGACCTCGCATATAACATGCTCATTGGGACTGGCTATTTTTGTCCGTTGTATGCGTAGTCCGTTGTACGCTTATTCCGTAATTAGCGTTAGACAGGACCGGGACTTCAGATTCAGTACGTTATAGGCGAATGTCCGGTTTACGCGAGGCCGTTGTATGCGAGGTCTACTGTATATATAAATACACGTTTGATATCTGACTAAAGTGCTAGTATGCATAAATCTACGTAAATATTTGTGTAGGATTTGACTCCAGTGTCTGGTTTGCTTTGAATCCATGTTTTGTTTATTGCTCCTCATTACTAAAACCACTCATTTTGAAAACCTGGCCCCTGATGCGTAGAAGTATCATATCGCTACGGGAGCTGTGGAATTGGATCCTGATAAATCACACAGGGGTAGATGTATTGTGTGTATAAGCCACATTTTATTGACAGGTATACCATTGTAGCCAACTCTGAGATAACTATATCTATGTCACATGACCTGTCAAACTATACTAAAAAAATAATTTCTATTAAATTTGGTATTAAAGCATTTGAATGTCCAAATAACCTTAATTCTTTTAACTATATTGGAAAGTGTTTAATAATGGCAATGTTATTACTGTCATACAAAGTAGCATGCACCACTGGAGATTGTAATATTTTTATTTAGATGGATAGTTATGATATCTGTAGATTAATTAATCAGCTCTTATTTCTTTTAAATTAACCAATCGGCATCCACGATACATTATCCTGTAAAGTAGTTTCAATCCAGATCTGACCATACACCATGCACCATGCATACGGAGTGACAGTCTGTACATATACTAGTATCCTGTCACTGTATTTACACCCTGTTCACTGTGTTCTCGGACCTGATACGTCACTTTGTATATATTGCACGAGACAGATTTCAACCCTCTGCCTATTTCAAAATGTTTATTTTCTTTGTTCAGCAAGGATTTCATGTAAACCATATTCTGTGGGTAATCGGTAAACTGTAATGTTTTAGTTTTTACAGTAAAGTGAGTGATTTCATTTTCCAACACCATGTTATTAAAAGGTTTTGGGGTGTGATTTTTGTTTCATATAAAGATAAATTGTTCAATGTTATTTTCAATCAATTGTAGTCTTGAAATACTACCAAACGTGGCAACTTTTACACTTTCAATTTATTTGCCCTGGATGTGGCTTGGGGGATACTGCAGCCCTCAGACCCTGGGTTTGTTACCTGCATAAATCATACTCATCTGTTGCCATGTCTATTAATTACCATTTCTCATAATTTAACCTTCAAACGTGTGTGCCTGTTAGTATAGAAAATACTTTTTTTTTAACCTTCTCCCTGCTGAATAAAATCAAAGTTTTCTATTTCTCCATGTCATCGGGCAACTTATGTCGCCTTCAGCAGGGAGAGGGTTAATGAGCCCATTGGAATTATTAGTCCTGACGTTTCGAGCACATCTCGGAAATACTGAGCCATTTATTACCATTCCATATTTATTGGAGATTGAATAATATTTCTGGTATGGAAATAAAACAGTGAAATTAGATGTGTCATTGTTTCGCTCGAGATGTGTTTCTAAAAGTGCTTAACCTTCTCCCTGCTGAATAAAATCAAAGTGTTATATTTCTGCATGTGATCTGGCAAGTAGCCTTCAGCAGGGAGAGGGTTAAATGAATCCGATTACATACAGCTTCCAGTTGTCTTTGTAAGTTTGTGTTACAGTAGTTATATCCATAGGTACATATTATTTCTGTTTGGTTATCGTGATAGTGTGTCCAGTATGACCCAAAGGGACAAAGTTGTTTTAGTTAAAGAAGTGGCAAGATGATCTTTCGAAAGGAAGAAAAAAATGTTAATTTTAATAATTTTCTTGTGTAATTTTCAATATAATATTACGAAGGAAAAATTAAAAAGAATTAAGAATAATATGATTGTGTATTGCAAAAGTCAACATAGCGCTCTGTTCTAAATATGGCAACACTGCTTTGGTACAAATGTAGACTGACATGCATAGTTGTTGTGAACGCAATGGGTTATTGGACACTGGGAGGGAATTCCACACATAAATCTGACGTCAGTGTCACATTGCAATTCAGTAATTATCATCAAAGTTATGGTAGGTGTAATTAATTATGAAAAAAAAAAATGCCTATTTCTAAATTATTAACAATTTGGGAGGTGGCTAATAATTATGCCAGGAAAACATACAAGTATCAGAATACCCTATTTTTGACCTTTGACCTAAGCAAAGATGATTTTGCCACTCTAAAAAGGCAGTATTGAGCAGTGTTGTTTACTTTACTGATGCTTCATGTGATGGAGTAGCCTGAATTCCAGTACAGTTGATCCAGTGATCAACATATTATGTTGTGGTATTATATGCAGCTTCAGTGTTTGAAGCACTCGTACAATCTATTCTTTGTAAACCATTGACAAGGTTGTCATTGATGCGTTGATTTGGTTCAGAGTACGGTCAGATACTCGACATTTGACTGTATAGTAATACGTATGCCTGATAAGTTGCATAGCTTGAAACTGGTTTCAAATATGTTTGTTTTACCAATAGTTGCAACACCAAGCACACTTGAAACTTTTGCATAATATTTTGACTATTACTCCATAGAAGTTCTATGTTCATATTATGTATATATAATAATCAGCACTAACTTTATGTGATATATTCTAGTACAGGGAACATCTAGTTTTATAGACAATATGCCGGGGATCCATATACTAGTAATCTTGTTACAAATACCTTATAACATCAATGGTATGTCAGATCAATATTCTAATGATAATCAGATCCAAAACTGACGTTCTGATTTTTTTTAATCCACTAGTTCAAAATGTTTAAAGAGCGAAACTAGGTCCGATTTTAACTAGATTAAATCATTCTAAAAAGGCTATTCATATATGCCTTATAATTTTTACAACAAATTAATGTATTATTTGAAAAACCATTACAATAAAATGATATTGAAAATCATTTTCTGTATAAAAATATGTATTTAAAATGTGGAATCGCCTGTATATTGTGCAGTAGGCCTTGTCAGTGGCATTGGAAGCAAAGGTTTGTTTTATGTAAATAGTTTTAGTGAAATAATCTTGAAAGCGACTCTAAACCACAATTTAATTTTGTATTATCTTTTTTAAACATTATTTGAAACATTTTTAAAAACATTCTAAAATTAAAATAAATGAAGTTAATATATTGGAAAATTATTTAAATAAATGCTTCCAACGTCTTTGGCTGAGACTGTAATTTTATGGTTTGATGATCAAGATGTGCAACAATATATCACGGCTTGTATTGTAGCCTACTTTTGTGCTCGTGTTCATTTGTAATGTATTACATAGTCAATACCCGCGTAAATATGTACAGAAACTTTCCATGCTTGTAGTAGGACTATATCCAGTGATGCTTACCGATACTGATAATCTTGTGTGACCATGAAGATAATGTTTGTTTTTATTCCAATTCATGTAAACTATAACCACGTGAATAAGGAATTGTTTATGAAATATAAGTCAAAGTTACGATATAGTATAAGAAGCATGTTTTCAGTTGTGATTAAAGGCACACAATTATGATTTGTTGACATAGTTCATGGTAACATGTATTTTACTTGAAAGTATGTGCATTTGATTTATCTATTGGGTAACAAGCTAGATTTTACGCAGGTCCCACTGGTTTTAACAATTTGCATATTTTCTCAAAGTTTTGTATTTTTATCGCGAGATAAATACAAAATAAAAATATAAAACTAAGAAAATATAGAGAAGCAGTGGAACATGCGGAAAATGTAGCTTGTTGCCCAAAATACTTGTGTAGATAAATTAAATGTACAGTACCTTCAGGGGAAATACAATGTGTCACAAACTGTGATTGTATGCTTTTAACTGGTTGTGTAGAATGTACTCCTTCCAAGTGTATAAAACCAACTATATATATATATCTTTGTTTACCGTAGTTAAATCATCACACCTATAAGATAGTTATTCTCA
>JAUTBV010095272.1:15000-17227 GCA_032361325.1 Lepetodrilus fucensis
GATAACACAGCTAGAAACTACGTCATAAATGAGCCACACATCGTCTGTCTCCGCCATGATAACAACCTGGGTATCCTTTCACGATGCTCTTATATCCACCAAGAGATCATAGCGCTCTTGTAAGTGCACAATCCCCAAGAGATCGCTACGAGTTATATGGCCTCGTAGTAGATATAATATGAGAGCTTCGTAAAACGATACCCTGGTTATTATCCTTTCATAAAGCTCTGTTAGCCGCTAAGAGACCATAGCGCTCTCTTCGCAGTGTCTTATGGAGAGCGTTATCGGTTATAGTCTCTTAGTGGATGGATAAGAGAGCTTCGGGAAAGGATATCCTGGCTCCCGTTGCAAAAAACAATCGTAGTAATATTATTTTATTCCATGTTCGCGCAAACGAATTACGACGTGTAGTGCTACGATTGTTCTGAGTTGTCTTTCGATTTGAAATATATTAAAAAGAAATGATTAAAGTCAGAAAGTAATATTAACAGTACACACATATTTCAAAAGAAACATATTTTATTTCAAACTGTAACTGAAAGGTATACACATAAAGGTAACAGTAAATCCTGAGCATTTATCAGAGATAAATCGAGACACAATAATATTTGTAGTTAACTAATCAAACAAGATTCATATAGTATGCATCATTTATCCCTTTTGTATATACTAGTATTATAAGAAGAAGAAATATACTAGTAGTCCTATATGTTGCCCATAACAAAGACGTTGGGGGCAAATATTTCTCAAAATAGTTTTTAATGGAGTCAAAAAAATTTTTAATTACCTTGACAACCCATTGCAGAAGCAATTTATTTTAAAATACAAGAAATAAAAAATATTTTTAAAATCGAAATAAATAATCTTCCAACGTCTTCGACACAGTCTGTCAAAGATTATTTCATAATATTATTTATATTGCGGTTCTTCAAGATAGGTTGTTTGTTCAGGATTTAAGGTAGGTCAGATTTAAAACCGGTCATATTCATTGTAAATAGCCTTTCTGAGGAATGCTTTACTGTCATAGTAAACAAAAACTGTAACTGACAATAAGTAGAACAATAGCAATGACGATACAGATGATGAATACAAACACACGCTCGAGTACAAAAACAACGACAGTTTGGCATGATCGTAACATCACGTAATAAATATCAAACAGCAACATGATGTGTAGTCGATATCGAGACAGCGCTTTTAGTGTTTGACCAGCAAACGATGATATGACATGTTTAAGTTAAATACATTATAGGCCTACATATAATATAGCATGTGTGTGGCTTTACACAGAAAATCCATGCACTTTCTTGGCAAAACCAGACAACAAATGCGGATCAAAATATGTCATGTTTAACGAACATTTGAACATCTCAGTATCGCTGCTAGCAATCTGTATTAGACCAAAATAATTTCATTTTGAAAATGAAAATTATGCAAATTGATTGTACAAGTTAATAGACGGTCTAAACCTACATACTTAACATGTGTATGCCGTTACCTTTAAATGTTTATACAGTATATGAATATGACAACGTTGTATTCATTGTTTGTGTTGTTTTTCAGGCATGATATTAGACACCTCAGTGAACGAAGTGATAATAAAACTATCTATTCATATTCTATTATTCTAGTGTTATTTTTTTTTGTCAACAAACGTAAGATAAATAATAAAAACTCCTACACACACACACACTCTCTCTCTCTCTCTCTCTCCTTCTTTCTCTTACTCTCGCTCTCTCTCTCTATCACACATGCACACACACACACACACACACACACACACATACTCAAACGCGAGCAAGCACACACGCAATTAAGTCCGTACCCATTTTTGACCACTCCGTATACGTACAGTATAGGTAATCTCAATTCACATACAGTGTAGTTCCGGCCAGCGGAAACGACGATTCTTAAACTGCGACTTGTAACTTCAACTCTGGGTGAGAACTCGGTCACTATGATCAAAGACAAATCATAAATACTGGACCAAATCTCAATAAATAAACCCGTCTTCTTTTCTCAAGCTTTCTTTAACTTGTAGTATTCTTTTACCAATACAACCAGGGGCCCGTAGACTATCAATAGTCTCGGAGGGTTAAAGGCATAATATCACGGTTGATTGACCTATATAATGGACACACGAATTTCGTTCTGAGACTAATTACGCATGATTTGTTCACCCAAAAGTATGTATTTACTGATGTACTTATCCCCCAGCACTCAATAG
>JAUTBV010095283.1:2261-12867 GCA_032361325.1 Lepetodrilus fucensis
CTGAGTATCTGAGTACAGTCTGCAGATAGATGTGTGTACAGCTGAGTATCTGAGTACAGTCTGCAGATAGATGTGTGTACAGCTGGGTACAGTCTGCAGATAGCTGTGTACAGCTGAGTACAGTCTGCAGATAGCTGTGTACAGCTGAGTACAGTCTCCATATAGATCTGTACAGCTTAGTATAGTCTGCAGATATAGCTGTATACAGCTGAGTATCCGAGTACATCCTATACATATAGTTGTGTACAGCTGAGTAGTCTGCATAACGTTGTATGTGTGTATGTAGCTAAGTATCTGAGTACAGTCTGCAGATAACTGTGTACAGCTAAGTAGCTGAGTATATATAGTGTGATAATATAGCTGTACGTATAGCTGAGTATGAGTAGTCTGCAGATAACTGTATATAGCTGTGAGTACAGTATGCAGATATATGTGTGCACAGCTGAGTATGAGTACAGTATGCAGATATATGTGTGCACAGCTGAGTGTGAGTAGAGTCTGCAGATAGCTGTATACAGCTGATTATCCGAGTAGTCTGCAAATAGCTGTATGTACAGCTGAGTATCTGAGTACAGTCTGCAGATAGATGTGTGTACAGCTGAATATCTGATTAGTCTGCAGATAGATGTGTGCACAGCTGAGTATCTGAGTACAGTCTGCAGATAGATGTGTGTACAGCTGAGTATAAGAGTAGTCTGCAGATAGATGTGTGCACAGCTGAGTATCTGAGTACAGTCTGCAGATATATGTGTGTACAGCTGAGTATCTGAGTACAGTCTGCAGATAGATGTGTGTACAGCTGAGTATCTGAGTACAGTCTGCAGATAGATGTGTGCACAGCTGAGTATCTGAGTACAGTTTGCTAATAGCTGTGTACAGGTAAGTATATATGAGTATAACCTGCAGATAGATGTGTATACAGCTGATTATCTGAGTACAGCCTCTGTGTACAACCTGTAGATTGTAATGTAGGCCTACATATGTGTGTGTGTGTGTGTGTCTCTCTCTCTCTCTCTGTCTCTCTCTCTCTCTCTCTCTCTCTGTGCGTGTGCAATCTCTATCTCTGACTTACCAGCAGGCATTAACGAAAGAGAAATAATCTGAATAATCATGAATACAATGTAGTAGCCTACAGTATACAACATTTATACCTGTATACTGTGGCTATGTAATGTGTAAAAATACACTATGTTCAGTACGGGGGCTGTTATATAAAATGTGACACTGGATTTTGCCAATTATTATTATTTTATAAACAAGAGTCAAACATTAGGCTTACACCTAGACTACATGTATATTATTATGAAGAGTTTGTTTCATGAAGGATAGTTAACAGTGTATATAGTAGCCTACTACATGTTGGCCTATAATAAGGCCTATAGGCCTACGTAGCCTGATGATAACATATACAATAGCCTATTATATGTTAAACATAGACTTCAATCCAATAACTTTGTCCATGCATGCCAATAAGTATCACAGACGCCAATAAGCCTAACGGCCTCGGACGAAACTTCGTCTAACATATTGGCGCCTCTTCGGAATATATTCCTTACATAGACAGCATTAGCCTAATTATATGCTAATCATATATGACGTAAACTATCATTGTTATAGCATATAGATCAATGTTTCATTAGATTTTACACATCGATAGGGCTACTGCTTAGGCCGACTGAGTCACGCAACTACCGTCCCAGCGCATATCAAGGATTGACATATAGATATCTTGCATGAATCGAAACTGTCGTATTTCGACTCACTGAGTCCATAGCTTATTAATAGATATAGTAAATTACCGAAGTATTATTCTTAGCGATCTATAAAATTATTGGAATAAAAACACTTTCACAACAACCTCCACGTGATATCTGTCAAACAAGCTCATCAAAGACTCATCACAACTTCCGGTTATCAATCCGCCGCGAGATATATACCGCCGTTTCAGGACAGTGTACACGTTATAATTTTATTACATGCTCCTGAGTAGCATTACTATAACAGCCACGTTTATGTTGTACGACATGCTCTTGTAACTATCGATAGAGCACAGGAAAATAGTGCCACTGAGCTTCACGCGCGCGGAGGAAAATATCAAGCACTGTGCTCCGAAGATCGGAGTGATTATTTGTGCAGGAGGTTGTAGATGAATATTGTGACTCGGGAGAAGGAAATATAGCGTGTGGACTGGTGTTGTTTGATCGTTTGAGACGGAATTTTGCCCAAGATGGATTTATCAATGACACTATGTGTACTTCCATTACTCCTGTTAGGATATAGCTGTAAGTATCTAGTCATTTTGTGTGTGTTTGCTGTCGCAAATTTTCCAGGTTCGGCACAAGCACGATCATATTCAAATTGATGAGACCGGGCCGGGTATCGCGCGAAATATCAGCACGCTTTCTTGTGTCTGTGCTTGTTTTGCAAATTCTTGACAGGATTACTACGCCTCGGTCGTCGTCTGCAAGGATTGGACACTATTGGAAATAATGTCCTCGAGATTTCTGCCAGGAATGGCGAAAAATATCAATTATGTTGATCTATTATGTTCATGAGCAGGCTTCTGCCACAGCACGAGCGGGAAGCGACACTTCCTGACTCATCGACGTCGCTACAGCTGCATTGCATGCGCCGCAGACCATGCTGCTGCAATATCATTATTACTCGTACAATCCACCCAGACGTACAATGACTAATTTATGCCACATTTATGTGGATAGTTTACCCCCCGAAAACGAATGCAAGCCCTGTTTAAAATTTGGGTCAAGTCGGATTCAATCCGACGAACATAAATAGATCTGATCGCTAGTGAGACTGTTTCAGGTGTCTAATAATAATAAGTTACTGTTTATATAACAAATATGATTGATATATATTTTTTTATGATTACGACAAATTAACAGTTTGCCACAGTGTTTTTGTTATAATGCAAATGTCAATGTGGATGCCAAGTGAGGTGATCAATGTAATGCTTGTAACCTTGGTGGGTTTGTGCTGTCATTCTTATGTTCATAACTGTTCATGAAGTACGCTTACAGGGGATGCCAGCATATATTCTGTGATATACTGTCATAAACCCCAAGACAAGCTGTAAATGGTGTACACACACACACACACAGGATCTCTTCGCTAAACTAGATACACATCCACTAATTGCCAAATTGGATTAAGCGATAGCAAGCTACTGTAATGACCTAGGATAGTAATTGCAATTAAGCTTGTTATGAATTACGTTACACAGCTACTGTAAGAGATAATTGTACGGTAGCTCGTTAATGAGTTAACATCATACACAGCTACTGTGTACGGTGCACTGTGACTATGGTAGATTTCAGGAGCTCGTTATGAGTTCGTAATACAGGTGATTCTTGATTTGAATAATGAGTGAATATGAAAAGAAGTTTTTATTTCGGAAAGGGAGGGAAAAATCTAAGGGGAGATTTGCAATTTTTGGTGGTAAACAATATGATGAAAACTATTCATTTCACAAATAATCATTTAGAACTCTTGAACCCTGTCATCAATATAGTATACTTGAAATACTAAATATTTGTGCTATGTAATTTAATGTGTATAATAATTACATATTAGTAATAATGAAAGCCTACAATGTTAAGGATATGTAATGTAAGATATCATGACAACCAGGATTTCTCTAATAAATACTGCATCTGGTTGGTATGACTAAATACTGCATCTGGTTGGTATGACTAAATACTGCATCTTGTTGGTATGACTAAATACTACATCAGGTTGGTATGACTAAATACTACATCAGGTTGGTATGACTAAATACTGCATCTGGTTGGTATGACTAAATACTGCATCTGGTTGGTATGACTAAATACTGCATCTGGTTGGTATGACTAAATACTACATCTGGTTGGTATGACTAAATACTACATCAGGTTGGTATGACTAAATACTGCATCTGGTTGGTATGACTAAATAATACATCTGGTTGGTATGACTAAATACTACATCAGGTTGGTATGACTAAATACTACATCTGGTTGGTATGACTAAATACTGCATCAGGTTGTTACAACGACAAGTTGGCTGTCAGTGAGTCGGATCTATTGTTGAATGACAAATACATTATCTGGTGGGAAAACATCAAAGTGTATAATATTGATCAGTCTCTGCAGGATATTCCATTGGGTGCATTATGCACGTATTGTTCTTGTGTGGCTGTATTACTTTGCACGATTAACCCTCTCCATTCGTGGCAAATGGTTGAAAGATTTCCGCAGTGACATTAAACTCCATGTTCAATCACTGACTTATACCCTCTCCATGCTGAAGGCAACAGGAGATGCAGGCAGAGCAGTGACTGCGTAATCTAGCAGGGAGAGGGTTAATAGGAACACATGTATAGGCAGGAACAGGGTCGTTAACTAATAACTAATAATCTTCTTCATGGTAATGACTTGTGTAGTACTGAAATGAATAGCTCTGAAGTTGCTTTTTTATTCAAGTGAAATATTTAATTTGTATTTCAATATTCTTTATGATGTCACTACTAGAAGTCGACTGGATCTAGTCAACAAATATTATTGTCTGTATTGTATTTGCTTCATATAGATAGGTGCATTATAGTTATTATACATATGTGAGCTGGAGCCCGATGTAGGATTCTTTAGAATTATACACAACACAGTATTATTACATTTATATGTCGTCGTCCCAGCATTATGGAACACTCGCTCTGAGTACCAAATACATTCCCCCCCCATTGTCGGCTCCCAGAAAAGTGGAAAATTTGCAATGTTAAATCGTCACCTATGGGTGAAATATTCCCGCCCGTGACGTAAAACAATAATTCACTCAGGCAATGTTAAAGGTATCATAACATTTGGGCCTGTGGAGAAGGAACAAACCCCCCCAAACAAACTATTATTTTATTGTTGTCAAACACTGGACATATGGTTCGTTTCTTTGTAACAGCGTTTATGACTTTACCACTCAACTATTGTTGGGCATCTGTCATTGACCTCGGCAGGACGAAGGTTAAACCAGCGACCTCACTGAGCTGACTTTGGCTGGGTACTTCCATGTAAGTTGAAGCTGGTGTGTTTTGACGACTCCTGATACTAGTATTAGTGCCGATTGCATGCATAGTTGGGTTCACAGCCACACATACGATCCGTTCCGTTCGTTAACAGGAAGTCTGCCACAGAGTAAAAGGATGTTTGGATGGAGAGGCAATCTTATTGTCACGAACAAAAACCTTTTTCTCTTCTCTTCTGTTGCCATTGACACTAATGTTTGTTGTTTTATATCCAGTAAAAAAATTAAAAGTAGCATGTCTGCTTTAACTCTTTCCATGGTGAAGTTAACCAGAGATTGATGGTAGCAGTTCCTGTGTCTAATCCAGAAGGCAGCGTGACTTTAATGACTCTCTGATTGCCGGGGACAACTGAAAACTTTATTGGGACCATTTTACTGTTAGACAGGGATATTAACTTTAAAACGTACTCGCATGAATAATGATAGAAATAACAAATGTTTATAAAACCACGAATTCCTACTCACCCTTAGGATACCTTTTAAGCATTGGGAGAAATGGTCTGGGTGAGTGTTAATTGCGAACCGTGGTTAGATATCTTTAAAACATTGCATGTTTTCAAATACAACTTGTATTCGAATACTGCAAGCTTTTCTGATCAGACAACCCAAGACTTGGAAGTTTTAATCATATATTTCCGTCACATATTTTAAAATTTGACCGACTGTCGGCCATCTTTGTTGTTTATTAATAATAATACCATTTTGACCTACGAGTGCTCTAGCGTTCATTGTAGACTAAAGCAGGCAGCGCTATCAAAATGGCCGCCCTCGGGCAACAAATGAAACCTTTTGTTTTATTAACAGGTAAATTGATATTTCGGACAGGTAAAAAGTAACTCCAGAGTTTCCCTGACAGACAGACAAGACAAAAACGCTAATGTGGAGACCTGGGGTGCATTCAATCAGCTACTTAGCTAAACTGGTTTCCTGTCCCATGTACGATTCATACAACTCTTGAGACAGTGGCTAGTTTGATAAGCCGCTTTCAAGCGCTCGTGTCTTTGAACGCACCCCTGGTTAACTTTACCAGCTGTAAAGCTGTGACATTGGCACATGCTTTCAGCATAAAAAGGGTTAATTAACCTTTAATTAAAGGCATACCTACATACACATGTAATGTAGAATTCTGTAGACTTTTTATTTTAAAATAATATTTTTTTTTATTGGGGATTTAGAGTTGCTTTCTAGATTCTTTGACTATTATCATGACTTGTCAGTTTAGGGCGGGAAGAAACGCGCAACATCCGTAGCGCTGAATTTCTGTACAGATTACTACATGATGAACTCTCGCAGGAAGTAACCACATCACATGGTCTCCAAACTGACAGGAATGCCACTCATTACATTCTTCTCAATCTGCTCTGACCTCGTCTTTGATCTCATCAGTGACCTCAAGACTTCAATTGGCGAGCCGATTTTATCGAGGTCATCATTGCATGTGTATCGAGCTGATTGAATTACGTGTGTCGAGTCCGTTGTTATCAGCAGTGGGCGAAAGTGTGTTGCTGTTAGTTTTACAATATAAATTATAATAAAAAAAATTAGTCTTTGTGTTTTTTTAAATTCCGCTGCAACAGACTGGTAATTCTTTGTGGTTTCGCTACAATTGCTGGTTGATAACACTAAGACTTTCCTGCCACTACGACCAGCTGCCATCGAGATAAGCCAAGGTTTTCCAGTTCTAAATGATTGAAACTTTAGATGGAATAATTGAGGTAATCCAGATGAAATGGATAATTCTGAGTCAGAGCCAAGAATTGCGCGGTGCATGGAACAGTGTGGAATGACTTCTTATCTTAATGGCATCGTATCATAATGCCCATTGTTGCAGGGTGATTCATCGCGGGGTAGAGTGTACCTTTGTTCCTGCACTAACTCGCAGTGTCGCTAGCGGCTTTAAGAAGGGTGCGAGTAATTCTGATTAAAAATGAATCCTGCAGACAAAATCGGAGTTATCGTAGACAATTATGAGAAACGGACAGTCGATTTATGCTTGGTTCTGGAAAGAAGATAAAAAATCACTAAGATAGGTTTTGTTACAAGTCTCGTAGCTCCGAGTGTTTTTTCTTCATTTTATTATTGATATATTGATATAGCCGTTATTGTACGGCCTGGTATGAGGCGGGCGAACGGAATAATATTGGGAGAGGATAAGATGTCGGTAGATCTGTGTCCCTAGGCAGCTTGGTCCATTTACTTTATGTACTTTATGCCTTTCTTCTCTGAGTTCTCATGCCATTGTACAGCGGTTATCACTGGTTGTGGGTGTCGTGTTACGCGTTTAGCAGCAATGTGCTACAGCGAATTGACATTTTATCTCAGGCTCCTACTCTGGGAGTCATTTAAACAAGAATTATTCAAGACTGCCGCCTCTGATAGTAGTCTCCTGATGTATAATTTATTAAATATTTATATAATTTTTATAGCGTGGCTTGTGTAGTTTTATCTGTCATTATCATAAGCAATGAATCTTTAAATAAATATATTTTGACAATGTATTAAGATAAATGTAAGAAATAATACACATTTCCGCGTGAATCTGTGTTGCTGATCTAAGTGTTTAGCTGCTGGGATATCCAGCAGAAGAATGGGGATTCTTGATTGAACAATACTCATTGTGTTGTCCTCTACTGGGGAACCCAGATAGCAGACCACCGCTGTGTTGTGTCTGTGTGTGTAGTGTGTGTCTGTGTGGGGGTGTGTAGTGTGTAGTGTGTCAGTCTTCACACCATTGGTAGCCAGTCAGTCACTGATCAGACAAAGTGTTTCACTAATGGTCTCATTCATCAGTCCATGTAAACGCTTACCTCTTGTAAGGGCGGCCATTTTTTCTCCTCACATCTCTATGGCTAATTTTCAAAGAAATAGGGCAGCACATTTTTTTCAAAAATGTTTTATTTAAAAAATATTTTTAATAAGTGAAATTCACTTATAGAGACTAATCTTTTCTACTTTTTGTTGTTGAAATGATACTGGCTTTTCTGTTAAATCTTTATCGATTATATTATATTTTATTTCATTATGTTTGTAGCATGGCAGTAATTTGATTAATTACTTGTCAAATTTTCTTTTTGTCTGGTTTTTATAGCGACAGAACATGTCGAGTTAGTCGGCATCAATGTTACTCTAACCAAACGTAGTTACGATTAATGATTTTGCAAGTTGTAATCGTTTCATCAACCATTGCTTGCAGTTTTTCATTGAACACCAACTACTAATTTTTAATTAAAGTTTTAGTTAAAATGTTCAAACATTTGCATGCTAATTTGCATATGTGTGGATTATCTGGCTGGTAGTAAAGTTGTATTTCTTTATTTAGATCTGTCTATTTAATGCATCCTCTAGCTATGTCGATCTATGTACCCCATGCCACGAATTGGATCCAGGTTTTTTTAGGGGGGGGAGGGTTTGAATTAACCCCACCATTGTGTTTACAGAGTTAGTGCGTTGCAGATGATAAATCGCTCCCACCTCATCCCAATAATAACATTAGTATTGTGTCATGAATGTAGCCATAAGCTGATGGTCTGTGTGTCCTCAGCAAGCTATTAGACACTGAATATATTTACAAAGTCTTTACAACACACAACACCCAGTCCTGGCCATCAGTCCTCGTGCACCAGCCCTTCCTCTGTATCTTTATCATTAATGAAAACATTTACAAGGCTATTCTTTTAATACGTTGTCATAATGATTTATGATGCAACTGCAACCCAGCTTTGGAGGTTATCAGCCCTTACCATGTATATGTGTATGTTGGAATGTTTGAGCGTGGCTGCTGTCTGTGTTGGCTTGTCGGTGCAGTGAGAACTCCTGGTTAAATATCGGGTGTGTGGCCTGGGCGGGCCTGGCTCCCAGGGAGTGTATCCTGGGGAGTGTGACACGTACAAGTGACACGATCAGAGGTCAACTGTCGCACATACAGATCATTGGGTTGTGACACATACAGATCACCTCTATAGGCCCAATGTTAATGGTGGTAAAATCTCTAATTTTCAGGGGATCACACAGATACCTTTAACATTACAGATTTTCAATTGACCCCCGGACCCCCTACTAATTCAAACACTGAATCATTGGTTTGTGACACGTACAGATCACCTAGGGAATCATTGGTCTGTGACACAATACAGATCACCTCGGGAATCATTGGTCTGTGACACGTACAGATCACCTAGGGAATCATTGGTCTGTGACACGTACAGATCACCTAGGGAATCATTGGTCTGTGACACGTACAGATCACCTAGGTTTGTGACATGTACAAATCAACTAGTGAATCATTGGTTTGTGACATGTACACGTCTGGTCAGATAGAGGGTCTGTGACACTTACACAGATCACAGATCACCAGTGCATCACTGGGCTGTGACACTTACACAGATATCCAGTGTATCACTGGGCTGTGACACTTACACAGATCACCGTTGTATCACTGGGCTGTGACACTTACACAGATCACCGGTGCATCACTGGGCTGTGACACTTACACAGATCACTGGTGCATCACTGGGCTGTGACACTTACACAGATCACCGGTGCATCACTGGGCTGTGACACTTACACAGATCACCAGTGTATCACTGGGCTGTGACACTTACACAGATCACAAGTGCATCACTGGGCTGTGACACTTACACAGATCACCGGTGTATCACTGGGCTGTGACACTTACACAGATCACCAGTGTATCACTGGGCTGATGCACCACAATCTTCACAGTGCAAACAGACACAAAACAGAACACTTAAAACAAACATTATGATTTAGCAGAACACAATACAGAACGGATGTTATAAAAACATGATTCTCAATTATCACAAAGACATGGACGCCCCAATCTGTGAACTATTGCCATCTGCTCCAACTTTTATCTTGCTTCTCTGACATTTTGGAAAGAAAAAAACGCCCCGCCTGCGAAAATATATTTTGTCTAACAACGCTGGTGCCATGTAAACATGGTAATCTCAGATTTGCTTATCTTCTTAGACAGTGACTTATCAAGATCTGCATCCATTGCTAGTTGTAGTTTATACTCTGCCCTTTTTTTCCTAAACCGAAAGAAGTAAACTATTGTCAAAGTCATCAAACCTAGAAAGCATGTAAAACACACTGGCTATCCAAATTGTTTACATTTGCTTGTAAAAGATATGTCGATGTACCCTTGCGTGCATCGCTTGGAAAGCAGTTTTGGATGTTATTTAGCTGCATCGTTTGGAAAGCAGATCTTGAGTGCAACATGTTTTACATTTGACAAGACTTGTTGAGACGGCTATTGCCTAGCGATGGTTTGGGAGTGTGTCAGGAAGTGGGCTGTTTGGGAGTCTGATGGGTTCCGCTATGCTCCAGTTCCACACAGCCCAGAGGGGGAGCATGGAACTCTGTAAAGTCGGACACGACATGCGCTCACATGTGCGCGCATGTCAAAACTTATCTTGTTCCAACACACACTTCTAGTGGCACGGAACCCTTGTAATGATAATGGTTTATTGAGAGTCGGAGAAGGGAGGTTTGGGGGGGGGGGGGGGTTGTGACT
>JAUTBV010095294.1:0-11128 GCA_032361325.1 Lepetodrilus fucensis
CAACTCGTTTAATAAATTCAGTATTGAATGACCACTCATGTTAGATCCTCTATTTATTGAATGGGTGTTATTGCACTGTCACACTCTATGTTATGTGATACATAAATCGATACAAGATCATGCGCAATAGGAGATACGACACCATCATGAAAGGGTACCTTGACTGAGCGCCAACTGCACTTTGTTAAAACGATTGCGGTACTGGCATTTTGCCAGGTCATATCTGAACACCCTGTTGTGCATGTACGCTACCTGTCATAGATACAACTAACAAACAGTTGAAGCCTCAGTGAGCAATGATTAACCAACGTACGGTATGTGTCCTCCTTCTTTACCATCTATTTACTCATAATTTAACGTATTGACCATTTGTTTCCTCATACACGTCTTGACTGTTTGTTTACTCATAGAAGTCTTGACCATTGGTTTACTCATAAATGTTTAAACATACTTTTTTTCAAGACAAAATGGATAGGTTACACGTTATTATAATTTTAAATGAAAAGAATAGCGAAGGGAAAAATATGTTGGGAGAGAAGAAATATATGTTCAGAATTCAGGAGATATAGATAATCTCTACCGAGTATCTTTTGATATTGATCAATGTTATTCTACGAGTTGATAAAAGTAACCAAAATCCGAGGCTTTACCTATTTGTATCAACGAGTAGGATAACATTGATATCAAAAGACACGAGGTTGAGATTATATTTATCACTCAATATCAGTCTTACGTAATTTAAGAAGAAAAACAGCACTTTATGTTTGAAAAGTCAATGAACAAGCTGATGGGCTTTTACACTGTGACGTCATATCATTGTTATGACGATGGCGACAATCGGTGGTGATGACATCACAATGGTAGAGTATTTGGCTACTGAAGGATAACCATGCAAATTAGTAATTCTTGACCAATCAGTGAAGTTGAAAAATGTTATCTCCGGGTGAATAACGTTGTTCTCCTCCTGATGCTATCTCCAGTGGGAGCCAGTTTTGGGTGATAAATGTCAATATATTACATGGTACATGTATACCAATATTAGCTGCATTTTCTTACCAGTTGTCAATGTACACAGAAATGCTTGTAATATTACGTTTATCTATTCTGGATTAATCACAATGACAATATTCAGATTTAGGGCTAGTCTGGGTGTCTTCATCAGTTAGGATTTGGATGAAAAAGGAAGATACAACATTTATTAAATGTATACTTGCCGGTATGTCATGTATCTAACCATGTTAACAACGTGAAAATAGCCGATAGCTAAGTTGCATAACAATATATAATGGAAGATCTGATATATAAATAGCTAAATAACATACCAATCCGTTGCCTTCTTCATCATATCTGTATGGATGATTTACCGCCTTTCAAATTCCTTGGGGCCCATTTTACAAAGCAAGCGTAGCACTACATCAACAATATCTCATACAGTTGGTGTTGTACTACATTTGTATCATTGTGAAAGTCTGAATACGTTTAATCAGGTAGGTATTAAACCATATCTATGCAGGTGATACTGTGTCATTGAAATCCACTTGGGATCCACTTCACAAAGCATTGATAGCACTTGTTGTTGTACCAAGCGCGTAGCTGGAGATGTTTTAATGGGGATGCGACACGATTCACCGAGGGTGCAAATGACTACATGTGTACCATGTGGGGAAGTCTGCGGAGTGCTGGCACTGTTGTCTGTCTTAGGACGTTACTGTGGCTGCATCTGCGTACAGGAAGCTACGCACCGAGGTACAACCTATTTGTGAAGCTTCCCCCCCCTGGATAAGACGCACTGTGATGATAGGCCGTGTTATGTCCAAGAGTGGGCGAGGCATTTGAGTAATTATTGTGTCATCTGTCACCAATGTCGGCGGTTTCCTTTGTAATCACATCAATGAGATACAATCCACTGACTATGACTATGTATTGTTGTACTTAGTTTTGTGACACTCCGAGCAATATTTCAACTACCTGCATGTGTGCGCATAACATAGTGAACATGGTATTTTAACAGAAATTGAAATATTTGATTCAATATACAAATATACATTGTAGCTGATATTCCAGTATCGCCAGTTCTAACTTGTGACTTCCACATAGCTCCTACTTCATATCTTAATTTGTGGCATTTAACATTATTTTTTTCTAATTTATTCAGTTTATCAAATATTTATCAATCCTGAAGTAGGAAGAAGTCAATTGGTTGAAATGTAAGTGAAAAAGGAACAATGATTGTGATTGGTTGTTTACTTGTTTACATTCATATATATGATGATATGGGCCTACAGCATATTGTGTTCTATTGTTTTCTACTGGTCAAATGGTCAAACTATCAATACAAACATGTTTACCTAGTATCACATGATCATTATCTTATCTCACCACAGAGGATTAGGAAATAGGTCATAAATAAGTATTCCATTTACATGCCATTGTATGCTGTGCCTGTCTCCAAACATGCTTCTGAGTATGTGTATTTTCTTAATAATACTAATATTAATAATAATAATGATAATGTGTATTTATATTGTTCCAAATCCATGCTGGAAAGCTTGGCTCATATCGCCACATTATTACCCCGGTCAATGGATCAATGTGCACTCATTTCACCTTCTCAACTCCCCAGGGAGTATACAACCCAAGCTGCCAGTTAAGATGCTAGAAGGTTTACATTCACAATTCCATCTCTTCCTACTGGGTACCCATTCACAGCTGGATGTACTAGGTCAGTGTCGATCCAAGAGATGTGTGAATAATACTTTATAGTCGAGATAAATATTAGTAATAGAGATGAAAGTCAGGGGTGACAGTTTTATTCACCATGGGATGTATTCTTCAAAATATTGTTGTTTGCAATTTTGTGTTTACTAACTCGACAATGTTTAATTTTAAGCATTATTATTCCAATATTTGCACACTTGTATTAATACTGTAGGTAGTATTTGGGTCCAGAAGTTCTCGTGTGTATTAACATTAAAGTGTTATATAGCTGAACCTGTCACATGTATAGAGACATCATGAAAGCCACATTTAGAACACACAATTAGGAAGAAGGGACATAACTCTACTGGGAATGTAGACCTGTGTACTCTTCTGGAATTAAAGCCAAACTAGTTATACATCTAAATATATAAATATTAGAAAATAATAACTAAATTGCATTGTCATGGTGACTAGTTAGAATATCTACAGAAGGTTGGATTCACATGGACCCATTCAGGCCTGAATTAACCCCTTATCTGCTAGATTAACCACAATCTTATTAACTGTTAATGTTATTATCAACTGGTCATTGGGTCAGGGAGGGTGTATTATCATAACTGACCACTTACCAGGCAACAATCGCCACCTTACTATCAGGAATTATGTTACTGCATCTGAACCAGTTATTGTGAATAATAATTTGAACATAGTATTTCTAATTTTACGCTTTATTTATTCATTTACTTGTATTGTTGTCAATATGTCTAAGAATATAGAACTATTGTTGTCAATATGTCTAAGAATATAGAACTATTGTTGTCAATATGTCTAAGAATATAGAACTATTGTTTCATATGTTTTCTGAATAATGTAAGAAATGTAAATGGATAAAATGTTTATACTGCAAGAAATGTAAATGGTTAAAATAGTTGTGTACCTTTAGACAAAGCAGTTTTCTAATTTATCTCTGTTGGTGAACGATTCCTGCAGTGACATCAAGCACTAATTAAATCAAACCTAATTTATCCTGTGTACATACAGTATCCATTTACTTATAATTAGTCTGCTAATTGATCAAGCTCATGCAGGATTATAACACTGTTTACTTGAGTCTATTGTTCTCTAGAGTGTACAGCAATGTTAAAACTGAGTCATGGACACTAATGATTGTGTACAGCAATGTTAAAACTGAGTCATGGACACTGATGATTGTGTACGAACCTGTGGCTTGTCATGTGATGTCCCAATTTCTGATCAGCTTTCTCTCGGGATCCAGTGTTGCCTTGTCCTTGTTGTCAAGGTTGTGCTGTCCGTGTTGTCGAGATCCAGTGTTGTCAGGATCCTGTGTTGTAAGGATCCAGTGCTGTGTTGTTTGTGTTGTCCAGATCCAATGCTGTGTTGTCAGTCCAGTACTGCGTTGTCTGTGTTGTCAGTCCAGTACTGCATTGTCTGTGTTGTCAAGGTCCAGTACTGCGTTGTCCGTCTGTTGTCTGTAGTGTGTCCACCTCACCTGTACTTTGAGCTGTTGTTGACACACACACTCTCACATTACTGTAAGAAACCTGTTACTCTGTAAATATAATGTTAACTCTTATCAATGCTACATGTAGTCAACCAGATATTCCCTAATCCAGCAGGGAGAGGGTTAAAGGGAGCATAGATTCATAGACATGAGGTTTTAGTCAGGAGAGTATCAGCAGCATAGTGGAAGGTTGAAATATTCCTGCTGCGACGTCAAACTTAAATTCATATATATATCACCTCTCTGTATTGCCACTATGTAGCTGTTATCATTGGTTTGTCAGTACCAGCCGGTGCTCACAGGTCTACCACTCAGTGCCACAGGTGTTGCAGGTTTCCTCCTGTATTAGACGGACAAGCTGAAATGTGAGTGAAATAATCTTGATGTGAGTGAAAACATCTGATTGGCCCATCTGTGGGGACCAACATCTGATTGGCCCATCTGTGGGCACCCTCTCCAGATCAGCAGGACTGGCTAACAGCTTATATAGTAAATTACTGACCTAGGCTATACGAGTGTACAGCGACATACCTAGGTAATGTAGCTACGTAGACATGCGTGTGCAGCATTTAATGAAGTATTCAGAGTAAACGCCACAAGACAGCTGGTGAATATCGCTATATACAGCAATCACAAATAATGGCTCATTATGTAAGATGCTAGAAGGTCTGTTGAGATTATGACAACATGTTCTCCTTGCTCATCAAATTGGACACATGTGGACTTATAATTGGATGTATTCACATTTGTGATTCTGGTTTTCAAATTGTTTGAATAGAGGTCTGTATTGTTGTCAATGATTTATTCCAATTCCATTTTTGAAGTGTTGAATATGATTATTTGCTTTTTAAAATGTTTATGGTATGATTTGTTTCTATTGAAAGTTATCATTGGTAGTTATCATTGGTAGTTATCATTTGGTGGGAATGTTTATGGTAGCTTTTTATCTATTGAAATTATTTTGTGCTATATGCTATACAGGAGTGTTGAGGTACTAACTTGTATGGATAGCTTGGAATGAAATTGATTTATGTGGTGTGCGTATTCGATATATGCATGTGTTTGTTGTTAGGATTTTAAGAAATGACATTGGATATATACATATTGACCGAGACAGGAAAATACATCACACTGTTCTTTAAAAAATGCAGAAATTAGTTGCCTTTTTTTTTAGTAAGGTCTAGTCACTAACATACATCGTCGCAAATGGGTGAAAGATTCCCGCAGCGACATGAAACTCCCTATAAACTCAATCACTAATGTACATGAAGAATCTTTATTTTATGTTGATAACAAAAAATGTTATTTCCGAGCAAAACAATACTATAGCTAGTAGCTAGTAGCTAGTAGCTAGTAGCTAGTAGCTATTGTTCTGACAAAATACTGTTGTTCTTTATGTGTACGTATTAGTTCATTCCAAATCAGCTTATTTTACGTTTGTCAATCTTATGTACACATGCAACATATCTCATTACCAATGAAGCACTAGTTTACCATGCAAATGAAAAGAGTATGTTTTTTTCTACATAGAATAATGTAGACCTATCCATGCACGTGTTTACTAGACTGGATGATCCAAAACTGCAAAAACATTAAAGGGCATTGTTATAAATGAACATATTAACTATTGCACGAAGACTCACTTAGTGATGTTAAACTATTCCAAACATGTTTAGTTTATAATGAAGGAAATTCTTTATTGATTAATAGTGTCAGCTGAAGTAATTTAATAGAACTTTGTTCATTTATTTCCACTATCAGAATGTAACTGCTAGTGGTGGAACTGAATTGTATCTTTGTAAAGTGCCATCTGGGAGTTTACATTTAATACAGATAGTGTCACAATAGAAAGTATCCAGGCAATATCACCAGGTATAACCAGCACCTGATACCAACAATAATATCTCCATCTGCGATAGCTCAATTTAATGTAATATACAGTACATAGTAGTATATCAGTATGTTAAATCATTAAAAGTAACATTGTTATTCATTTTGGCTGAAATGAACAAGTCTACCATGACACATACTGCTAGGCTAGCCTACAGATATTATTAACAGCATTTCTTTAAATATTGTCTATATCCTGCATTTAGGAATACTTTTTATGAAGCTTGTCTAATACGTAAATATTATCACTAAATGCAGGATATTGACATTATCTAAGGACACTACATTAATTATCTTTTTATCATCTAATGTCAAGCTTAAAAACTTCCATATTGGAAGAAAATGTTGTGTGAATCAGCATTTTATAGTGGTCAGTAAATTGTAATCCTCTTCACTCATTGATATTGTCGTAAATGGGTGAAAGATTCCCGCACCAACGTTAAATTCCATATTCACTCACTCATTGATAAATACACCAAACTTTAAAACAATAATTTTTAAGAACAATTCTAATTTGTATTACAAATTTTGAATACACTAAATCCTGTCAATATTAGCACATTGTAATTGTCATAAGGTAGCATTTATAAATAGTAGTATGCCATCACACAAGGTCAGATGTCATGTGAAAATCACTCCCTAATATGCATATACATATATGTAGTTATTAGTCAGGCAAAGTAGCATTATACATGAAATATCTGTATGCTTGCTTGTTCTCATAAACATACTTTAATTGTATTATTATTACTACTGGTTAAATACTATTTTATTGTATATGTATATGCACATAGCATATGGCAAAATTAAGCATTTCTTTAGAAACTAGCAGCAACAAAAATGTAAATAATGTCCATATTCAACTCTCTGAGTTATGTACATGCATTAGCTCAGTACACATGACCTGTGACATCACATGACCTGTGACATCACATGACCTGTGACGTTGTATGACTGGTTTTCTTGTTGTTGACTTGGGTATTGTATTTTTTTAACGGTGTGCTTTCTCAGGCTAGGAGATGGCAATGAGAGTAGATCGTGAAACCAGACCATCTGTAACCATGATTTTCATTTGTTTCTTGGGGAGGATATTTTGATTAGAGTTGAATGGCATATGCTGCATTCCTTATCAAAGTTTATTAAGCATAAATATTGCAGCATTTAGGATCAGGATGAAACTGTTGTGAGAAGAAATTGATGAGAAAGAAAGTTTCTATACACGCTCGAGCAAGTTTTAGGAGATCATTTAGGAGATAATTATAATAAAATAAGTATTGTTGGGAAACTTTCCATTCAGAATTTGTAGCCATTCTTTGGCCTAGAATATTGTCCATACTATGCTGTTTAAAAGTAAAAAGGTTTATTTTATATGGGAAATTTTCCGTTAGATATTCTTTGGTCCACAATACTATTGGTATTGCATCCAGAATTTTCTTTAGTCCATGATATGATTGTCAGTACACCAGTGTACATCATGATATGATTGTCAGTACACCAGTGTACATCATGATATGATTGTCAGTACACCAGTGTATATCATGATATGATTGTCAGTACACCAGTGTACATCATGATGTGATTGTCAGTACACCAGTGTACATCATGTGATTGTCAGTACACCAGTGTACATCATGATGTGATTGTCAGTACACCAGTATACAACTTGATATGATTGTCAGTACACCAGTGTACATCATGATATGATTGTCAGTACAGTAGTGTGCATCATGATATGATTGTCAGTACACCAGTATACATCATGATACGATTGTCAGTACACCAGTGTACATCATGATGTGATTGTCAGTACACCAGTGTACATCATGATGTGATTGTCAGTACACCAGTGTACATCATGGTGTGTCCTTTGGCCCAGTATGTTATTGTCAATACACCAAGAATCTTCTTTGGCCCAGTATGTTATTGTCAATACACCAAGAATCTTCTTTGGCCCAGTATGTTATTGTCTCTAGTCTATACACCCGAGCAGTTCTTTGGTCCACATTAACACTGTCAATACATCCGCAGCTATACAAATGGCTCGAGTCATTTCCTTTATGTACAATAAACCTAATTTAACTGCTATCAGTATCTGTGTGAAATGTATTGTGTTGTCGATGTGGCAGAGATATCTATATTGATCAAATCAATGTATATTAGTTTACATTGTTGAATTTACATGGGTGAAATATTTCTGCAGGGATGTATAAGGAATAAATAAAATAAAATATGTACAAATAGCTCTATAGTCACTGAAAGTTAAGTTGGTGTATACATGTTTCTTGATGCAGGTGTGAGAAGTAGTATGTTTTCTGGTCACTTTTTTAAATTGTAAAGTGTACAATTATTAAGAAAACAACCAGCATGTAAATGTAATGTGTAAATTATTGCCTGTGCTTATTTGACATTTTGACATATTTTGTGTGATTTTGTGTGATTTCTTTTATTTTGTTATTAATTTGAGTTTGAACCTTTTATTAAATTGTCAGTTATTATGTGTGTGGATGTTTTATGTCTCTTCCGTAATAATATTCGTCGCAAATGGGTGAAAGATTGCCGCAGCGATGTTGCACTCCATATTCACTCACCGTAATAATGTCAACATTTACCTGTTGTTATTTATTCCTTCTGTCAATCTTGTCTACCTCGTTCAAGTCACTTCCTTGAATTATGTCAAGTTCCTGTATTATAGTGTATAATGTTACAGTGTACTTTAAGGTTAAATGTACATTAGTTAACTCTATGTCACCAAGTCAGACTTTCTCTCAGCATGATCAAGAAATTCAGGAAATAAAATTTAAAGAAATTTCTTTTTATCATCTGCTTACGTAACCGCTCCAGACTTGAAAGTTGGGCAGACACGGATCTTAAGCTACAACAATTGTGGGCTGATATTTATGGTGGATTTTATCTGGATCCAATGTCCTGGTAGGAAGCACCCCCTGGCTTCTACCACTGTCACTGTCACAGGTAGCTTTAACCCCTGTCAACTGGTGTATGGTAGATGCTGGCTATGGAAACTAAGGATTGCATTCAGCAGGAGAAGGGTTAAAACCCAGATGTTTCACGTGGCTGTTGAAGTTGGAGGTTGTGGATGTGGATGTGGATGTGGATGTGGTATCTGAGGATGTGTAGGTAGGATGTGTAGTTGTATGATAGATTCACGGTTCTATCTTTGCTGCTTGGTCCTGGGGAAGTAATGATGTGTTTTCTGAGGTAAATATATGTGAGGTTGAAACTGGTCTACTTCTGCACTTCTGGTAGGCTTTCGTTGCAAATGGGTGAAAGATTCCCGCAGCGACGTTAAACTCCATATTCACTCACTCACTGGTAGGGTTGTTATTTTTGAGAGATATAGATATTGTTTAAAGGTAGTTTACATGTTGACTGGAGAAATTCACTGTTTTACTTCTATCAATGCTTCTACTAGTGTTAAGTTAAGTTGGTAACATTTCTGGCCCCAAGGTTACAACACTTTTAGAAAAGTAACAATCTGGTTGAGAGATTACAAAAACTTTTGAGTATGATTTCATGCTCAAATTCATATTTTATATGGGGATGTGTGGACCAAACCTTTTGTTGAGCATGGTATGCATTCATCGGGTTAATTTTCTTCCTAGCATAAACTCTCAATCAATTTATATAGCATCATGAAACAATTTTGTCTCGGTTAATTGACTTCGACACATTTTATTGCAACAGGTGAATATATGGGTCACACATTAGAGATGTAAAAATACTGTTTCATGATGTTATTTGAATTGATTGTGGAGTAATGCTTTATCACTGTCACGTTTTCAATCTACCGTGTAGAAACAGCAGTACAATAGATGACATGAAATTGTGTGTTTATTACGCAACAAGGTGCGCTTTATCAGATATCTAGAAACTCTATCTTATGTGCGGACTCTCGTCATAGCTCATGGGCTTACATTGGCCGGCTGTCCTGTAATTACTATATTTACCTGTGCAGGTGTTTCCTGGAGAATGTGATTGATTATCTTTGTTTAGCGAGATAACCAGATTACACTGAGGTTTTGTCTTCACCCAGGCTTGCTGACTGTGCTATTATGAGTTCGTAAATCTCTCTGGAAGCTACAAGACTTATCTCCGCGTTGATCGGCAGCTTATCTTTCTCAATAGGACGATGACCAGATTTAGTCTGTGGCACAATTTAGAAGTATTCAGGTTTTGGAGAAACAAAAACAAAAATATGAAGTATATTTCTTTCTTTCTCATGAAGAATAGTATTCTATGAAGGTATTTGTGATTGAGATTGGTCGATGAATCAAAAAACATTTTGTAAATTTTTGTTAAGATTTGAGGAAGATATTATCTCATACTGATATCTGTTTTTGAGAAAGCTTGAGGCCGAGATTGAGTCCTGTTTAGTTATGTATTTAAAATATCATTGACAAAATTGTGGTTGTCAGATTGGTCGATAATCAAAATATATTTGTTGTTGTCATCAAAATTTGAGAAATAAAATCTAGTAATCAGTTGTCAGTATGATTGAGTCAAAGGTAGATCTATATGTCTTTTTTGTTATCTGATATGAACATATTTTCCAAATTGCCACAGGTAAAATTGATAAACTTTTTCATCCTCGACTTTTTACAAATTGCTCATTGATCTCTGGGGTATGGGTGAAAGTGGATACATCGGCAGATAATTATAATGTTCCTGGTTGATACTTGTATAGCAGCTGGTAACATCGGTATCCATGACAACCGAGAGAAGCGGGTACTAACATATTGACAGGAAGAAGTCTGTTGGTAATTGGCCTCCAGGCATTGTCTGTCAACTAAGCTCAACTGGATAAAATCTGATGGACAATACCTAACAGATTCCACCCGAGGAAATACACACAAACATCATCATGTGGACCAGCAACCAGCAAGGCTATGCCAGAATCCCGGTAAGTAATGTCCAATCTCCAGTAAGTAATGTCCAATCTCCAGTAAGTAATGTCCAATCTCCAGTAAGTAATGTCCAATCTCCAGTAAGTAATGTCCA
>JAUTBV010095304.1:0-15105 GCA_032361325.1 Lepetodrilus fucensis
CGCCAACGATCACAACAAATGATGTATGTGCAGGAGAAGATGCAATATTCACAATAAGTGGAGATGCAGGGGATGTTGTAAGTTATACTGGAGCAGAATCAGGAACAGTAACTATGGCTGCAAATGGAGAAGCAGTATTAACAATATCAGAAGTAAGTTCAGATGTAACTATTACACTCGATGGAGTAAGTAATTCTATCTGTAATGAAATGCTTAGTATTTCTACTACAACGATAGTTAATTCACTACCAACAGTTGATGCAGGTAACTATAATCCAATTTGTTTAGATGGTGGTAAAATTGCATTGATTGGTTCTCCTGACAATGGTACATTTACAGGTGATGGGGTTGCTGGTACAGAGTTTGATCCAGAATTTGCTGGTATTGGTTCTCATGAAGTGACTTATACTTATTCAGATATAAATGGCTGTGAGAATTCTGCAACTACTCAAATAATAGTTAATGAAGCAGTAACTTTAGAAATAACTAATATTAAATGTTCTGATGATTTATTATCTTATTCTGTTGAATTTAGTAGTAATGCGACAGTAACAAGTAACTTTGGAATACCTTCAGGAAATGAAATAATAAATATACCAGCGGGTCAGAATGTTATTATTACAGCAAACAATACAATTAGTGGATGTTCAGATGAAGCATCAGTTTCAGCTCCTGATTGCAACTGTCCTGATGTACCTAGCCCAATTGCAGGTGATGATAAAGATGTTTGTAAAGGATCTGTTATTCCTGAGTTGACTGTTACAGTTGATGCTGGAATGGAAGTTGATTGGTATGATGCACCTATAGATGGAAATAAATTATTAAAAAATAGTTTGACTTATACATCGGAAGCGATTAATTCTGGTGTTTATACCTATTATGCAGAAGCAAGAAGTAAAGTTGATGGATGCACTAGTAATACAAGAACTGCTTTAAAATTGACTATCAAAGATGTTCCTGAAATTACAAATACAATATTCTCAGAAAGTATCTGTAGTGGATCTACTTCAATGGGATTTGAATTAAAGTCTGATCAAAATGGTACTACATTTAATTGGACTGTTACTACAGAAAATATTGTTGAAACAATAACTAATGGAACTGGAAATATATCAACAACAGTTTTTACAACCATTACTAATTCTATTGGAAAGGTGATATATACTGTTACACCAGAGTTGAATGGTTGTACAGGTGAACCAAAAATATTTGAAGTAATTGTTAATCCTATTCCAGAGATTACAATTGATCATAAAGAATGTTCTGTTGATTTGAGTACATATGAAATTAGTTTTACTGCAGGATCAGACATCAAAGTAGATGCAGGATCATGGACAGTAACAGGTAACACAATAACAGGAATCACATCAGGCACAGATGTTACATTGACAATAATAAATACAACAACCAATTGTGAAACAACAATGTTAATCACAGCACCAGATTGTGACTGTGATGAAGTGAACGAACCAGTAGGAAGTGGATCAAGTATCTGCGAGGGAGATGCTGCGCCAGTATTGAGTGTGACAGTAGGATCAGGAGAGACAGCAGATTGGTATGATGCAGGTGGAGTATTATTGACGGGAGGATCAGGAGTGACAAGTTATACACCTACAACAGATGTAGCAGTAGGAATCTACAAATACTATGTAGAAGCAAGAAATATAGTAAGTACTTGTGTAAGTACGACAAGATTAGAAGTAGTATATACAATCAATGAACTACCAACGATCACAATAGATAGCAAAGAATGTTCAGCAGATAATAGTACATACGATATCGTATATACAGCAGGAACAGGTATCACTGTAACAAGTTCAGAAGGCGGATTTACAGGAATTACATCAGGAGTAAATGTAGAATTAACAATTACAAATACAACAACAGGATGTTCAACAACAATGACTGTAACGGCACCAGACTGTGCATGTGATGTAGTGGATTCACCAATAGTGACAAATGAAGAAATATGTGAAGGAGATGCAGGAGAGACATTAAGTGTAACAGTAGGAGCAGGAACAACTGCAAACTGGTATGATGTATCCACAGGAGGAACACCAATTGGAAGTGGAAACACATACAGTCCAACTGAAAATACAGTAGGTGTATATACTTACTATGTAGAAGCAAAAGATGATGCATCAGGATGTGTGAGTACGAGAGTAGCAGTAGTATATACGATCAATGCATTACCAAGTTTTACAGAAGAGGCAAAAGACTGCTCAGCGGATAACTCAACTTATGATTTGACATTTACGGTTGGGTCAGATATAGTTGTTGATGCAGGAGTATGGTCAGTTATAGGAAATCAAGTAGTTAATATAGACAAAGGCTCAACATTTACATTAAAATTGACGAATACAGTTACAGGTTGTATATCAATGAATGAAATAACAGCACCAGATTGCGACTGTGATGAAGTTAATTCTCCAGTAGTTCACGATGAATCTGTTTGTATTGGAGATGCTATTCCTTCACTGGATATTACAGTAGAGGCAGGAGTGACAGCAGATTGGTATGATGCAGGCGGAGTGTTATTAACAGGAGGAGCAGGCATAACAAGTTATACACCTGCAGTTGTAGAAGAAGGAATTTACTCATATTATGTTGAAGCTAGGAATGAATCTACTGGATGTACAAGTGAAAGAATAGAAGTTAAGTTGACTATCTTGGAATTACCAAATGGTGGTGCAGATCAACATGTAAATTGTTGGGAAGATGGATATGCGACTATGTCTGCAATAGGTACTGGAGTTTGGACTGTGATAGCAGGAACAGCTACAATTGCTAATCCTACAGATCCCAATACAATCGTAGATGGATTTGTAAAAGTTGAATTGGTTAAATTGTTGTGGACTTCAGGATCTTGTAGTGATGATGTATCTGTGATGGTTGGAAATGTATGTAATTGTTCTATTGATGATAATATTATTAATCTATTAGGAACTAGTTTCTGCGAGCAAAGTCCTGAATTATTAATTACAGCATCAGAGCCTACACCTACTGGTGGAATCTATCTTTGGGAATACAGAAAAAATGGTGGCGATTGGAATCCAGCTCCAGGAGTTAATAATACAAAAGAATATACAACCTTATCTGAAGGAATAGGAAGTTATGAATATAGAAGAACATATAGTATTACATCACCTATGTCTTGTTCAGATGTTAGCAATGTAGTAGAGATGAAAGTATTAGCAGGTCCAGATGCTGGAGAGGATAAAGATGTTGACTGTTGGAAAGAAGATGTTGCGACTATGTCAGCTACAGGTATTGGTACTTGGACTATAATTAGTGGAAAGGCAAATATAGTAGATATTACTAGTCCTACAACAGAAGTTAATAGTTTTGATAATTCAGGAACCATCGTGTTGAGATGGACAAATGGAGATTGTTTTGATGAAGTGAGTATAGTAGTTGGGAATAATTGTCCTTGCGATATATCAAATAATGGTATATCAGATCCAGGAGAAATATTCTGTATTCAAGAAGAATTTACTATTATTGGAGAAAAAGCATTGCCAGAGGGAGGAACATACTTATGGCAGTATAGTGTAGATGGAGGAGATTTTATTGATGCTCCAGGCATCAATGATGAGAAAGACTATTACGTTGCAGGAATGAAAGCAGGCGCATATAAGATGAAGAGAATATATACTATTGCTGGTACAGAATCATGTTATAATGATAATAATCTTATTGCCTTTTATATCTATAGTTCAGAAGTTAATCTTTCTATTGAAGATATTGATCCAGACCCAGTTTGTCAAGGTGATTCAGTATTATTAACTATTGATATAATGCCAGGATTAGAGTACCATTGGAGTATTATTTCTGGAGATGGAGAGATTATTTATGCAGCAGACAGTTCAGCATTGATATTATCTACAGGGCCAAGTAATATTATTGTTGGAATAACTAACTCTATGCATGATTGCGAAAACAATAGAGAGTCAATTCAAAATCAAATTGAAATAGAAGTTAATAGCCTTCCACATCCTCAGTTAGGATTTGATACTACTACTTGTTTAGTAGATGAAGAAATGATTTTATATCCAGGAGAATTTGTTTCATATGAGTGGCAAGATGGATCTAATTTTGATAACTTCGAAGTTTTAGAATCTGGTTTGTATAGTGTTACAGTAGAAGATGAGAATGGGTGTAAAGCTGAAGATGAAGTTAATATTAAATCATTCTGTTGTGATATTGTCTTTCCTAATATTATGATATATAACGATGATGAAGGCAATGGTGAGTTTAAGATACATGATAGATATAGTTGTGTTATAGAATCTAGTTTGACTATTTATGATAGATGGGGTGGACGTATCTATGTTTCTGAAAATGGATTAGAACCTTGGGATGGTACGATGGATGGAGAACCTGTAGCACCAGGGGTTTATATTTTTGTATTTTCTTATTCAGGACAAGATGAGAATAATGACAAATATGAAAAATCAGTAACAGGAGATATTACAGTTCTTAGATAAATATATAGAATTTTTTTTCTTAAGAAAAAAGGCACTAGATGATTCATATAGTGCCTTTTTTATATTAGATTTTTTTATTATGATAGTACTATTAGTTCTTTCAAAGTGATGTGATAGGGGTAATTGCCTAAATCTATGTCTTATATAGTGATATACTATATTTTTAATATAGTTTGTTAAAATGTGACCTTTTTGGGCACAGTTTTTTAGGATACAACTAAACAAATATGAAGAGCTTGAATAAACTAACCTTAAAAAGACGGAAAAGTAATTTGTCTTTTTTAAAGCAATTGCTTGTTGATAAATCAAAGCATATAAAGTTTGCTTTTTCTCTATTTTTAATATTTGTCTTCAGTCAATTACAATCTCAAACATCTATATTATACACTGATACAAATGGAGATCCTTTAGATATAGAGAATATTGTAACTTGCCAAGACTCAAGTTTTGCAAATCAAATGAGGATTGTAATCCTTGAAGATATAGAAAATCTACACCTTACAATATCACTACCAGACGGGGTAAGTTATGTTCCAACAAGTATAAAGATGGTCGCTAATTCCGGTGGTCTATCTGTTTCTGAAAATGATATCTCAGGACCTAGTTCCTATTCTTTTGATATTTTTCCTGCCAATCTAAGTACTGGAGACTATATTACTGTGGAGTGGGGTAGAAAGGCAAGTTGTGATGCTATGGATAATGTATTGAATGGAGATTTTTTAAAAGATTTAATCTATTTGGCTTATGATTCTGGTACTGATGAAGAATCTGACAATTCACTAAGATCATATGATTTATTGGCAGGTTCATTGAGTTTGTCAGGATCAGGACCTGCTACAACTTCATTAGGTGAAGTTGTTGAAAATACGGGTATTATTACCAATGGAGGGTTGGGAGCTTTGGATGCATTTGAATTTTGTATAAAAGTCAAAAGAGGTGTAGAGCATCTTGAATTAAGGACAGCAGGGGGAACTATATTGTATCCTTATAGTATCCTTGGAGATACTTTAAGGTATTTGTTTTCAAGTGCTGATATTATGGAAAGTGGCGATGGGGATGCACATTTTGAGAATGGAGAGCAAATGATACTAATTCATAAGTATATTGTTACATCTTGTGATAATTCATTTTGCTACAATGCTTATTGGGGATGTGATGGTTCTTTGTGTCAAGAAACACCTATTTTAGACCTTTTAACAGTAGTGGATAATGCAGTGCCAAATATTGTTGTGACAATGCCAAATCCAAATCCAGATTATTGCTTCAATGGAGATAATGCTGCTGGTGGAACACCAATCTTACAGACTTTTGAAGTGAAAAATATAGGTAATGGTCCAGCAACAAATTTCGATCTTACACTTAGATCATGGATAGCAGGAAGTAGTACTGGTTATAACTATTTCAGTGATGATCTTTGGATAGTAAAAGATGCACAAGGTGATATCCTTGGAACAATGGATAATCTAATTATACTAAATACAACGTGGAATACCGGTTCTGATTGTGTAGCAGCTAATACTATAACCCATCTTCGACAATCAGCAACAGGTATAACTATACCAGCAGGAGAATCTGTGTTTATAGAAGTACCTACATATGTACCGAACTTGGAGTGCAATAATTCTTGTAGGAAATGGAATCGTTCTTGGTATTCATTCTCCGGAGAATGGTCATATAAAGATCAATGTGAGAATAATAATTATGGTGTTACAGATCAAAGATTTGATCATAGAGCACATAATTTACAACAATATACAATAGGTATGCCTACGGATTTAGTTGACCAACAAGAGTTTGAAGTAGAATTCTTTTATAGTAAAATGTATTCTAGATCAAAAAGTATAAATGATGGATCTACTTATTTAGTAGTATCATTAGAAAATGCAGATTTGATTTATAATGGTCCTCCAACTATTACTGCTCCATGGGGTGGACAATTACCAGTTACTGTTGTTGGAGATGATATTAGAATAAAAATACAAAATAACCTTTCAGGTAGATCTGGTATAATACCAATAAAATTGCAAGCTATTTGTGGAAATGGAGGAACTCAATCTATTGGTTTCTCTCATGAGGTAAGATATGATAATGCATGTGGAGGAGATGGTCATACTCAATTTTGTCAAGATGTATCTTTTGTTATGCATTGTCCTACACCTTGTCCTAGAGGAGGAGCAACACCTTTGAAATTTGCTTTGGAACGACTAACACATGGGTTACCTGATTACAATGAAAATCACTTACCAGACAATAATGGACCGATAGTGATGGATTCTATTAAGAGACACCGTGGAGTCAATGGTGATACTGTGCTTGGAACATGGAATATAAAGGTTCACCCCAATACTGTCGGACCTAATGCAGGGATACCTTTTAATCACACATATGTAGAGTTTGATTTACGTGATCATCCTTCTATAGCTTGTGATAATCCTGGAGAATCAGATTATACAACTGTATTCACTGCTTTGCCAGATGCAGAAATAATAGTTTATCCTGCCGATGGAGGAGCTCAGATTATATGCTCTACTAGCCCAATAATTGATGGAGTTACTGCCAAATATGATCTTGGGGATTGTCAAGCACTTTGGACAGGAGGAGACTCTATTGTTGTGAGAGCAAAATTTATTGCGAATGCATCAATTATGAAGCAAGGATATACACATTATATAGCCAATAACCAAGTTTATAGTAGTTATATTGAGAACCCGGCAGGCAATAATCCTAGCGATGAGAACAAATATACTTGTGATCACTTTAATGATTATTTTATTCTATTGAATATTTATAATAGTGCATATATGCCTGCTAATCAAGATATAAATGGCTGTGAAAATCAATTTAGAATTATTAATAGACAATATATTAATAAGCAGTCTAGAGCAGTATGGTTTCCGAATGAATACAGATCTTTCTCTATTCAGGATGAATATATAGTAGATTGGCCAGCAGAATTGGTTTATAGACCAGGATCTGCAAACTTTAATGGGATGCCAATACCTGATAGTGATGTTAGTCAAGTTGGAAATACTTTAATCTTTTCTAATTTGAGACAATTTTATACCCCCTATGGAGGATCATTTGTACCAATGATGAAGTTGAGGTAAAATCTGTTTATTGGAGTATTGACCCATCATGTGATGCTGAACCAGGGAGTATCTACCATGCTAAATTTTATGAAAAACAATTAGGTAATGGAATTAACACTCCAACTTCAGGATGGGATTCTTATATTGGTTGTTGGGGCAAAACATCTGCTAATATTTCTATGCTTTATGACAAGGCTCTACCATTTATTACAGGTGGAGGAACCCAATATGTTACTACCGACGAGGTTGAATGGCAAATATACTTAAATAATGGTAGCAATAATATTGATGCTCCTAATAGTTGGTTTTATTTAGATGATGTGTATGGTAATCTTACTGATATAGTTCTTAAGCAAAATGAGACTGTGATATTACCAGATGCCAACGGTATGTATAAACTTGGTACTAATCCTATTAATTCAACCACACCTTATACTATTTCTGCAAAAACTAATTCTTGTAGTGATGCTGAAATAACTTTAGTCTCTGGTTTTCATTGTTCATCTTATCCTAATGACCCAAATGGTTGTTCAGATGAGAATTCATTAAAAGTAAAAACACTTCCTAGTGAAGTACAGCTATCATTCTTAGAACAAGCTGTAGTTCCTATGTCGTTATGTGAAGACCAACCTCTTAAAATAAGAATTTCTAGTGCTCAATCTGCATATTTAGATGAATCCATATTGACAATATTTGTTCCAGATGGTGTGATTATGCCTAATACTATAAATATTGAATATCCTGAAGGTTCAGGAAATATTGAAGCAATAGTTCCTACAATTAATGGTAATAATTACTCTTTAAATCTTGAGCTGCATAGTCAAATGTCTGAGAAAGGAATTCCAGGTACTGTAGATGCATTAGCTCCTGCAAATAGATCTGTTATTGTTGGTTTTGATTTTGATACTAATTGTGACTTTTTATCAGGAGATAATTTTACTTTTCAAATAAATGCTCAAAGCCCATGTGGAGAGCCTGTCATTAATAATGGAATTAGAGCTAGATCTGTAGATTTATATGTATCAGGTGTTGACTTACCTTATGCAACTATCCAGACTGAACCATTGAATACTTTAGATGGTTGTGATAATAAAACAATACAAGCAGGATTTGAGTTTGTTTCTTTGAATGCTAGTACTACTAGTCCTTCTGATACAGCATATATTATTCTAGAAGAAGGTTTAGAGTATATCCCAGGTTCGTTTATATGTACATCTCCTAATTGCTTAATATTTGACCGCCAGTTTACTGATAATATCGGGAATACTGTAGTAGTTTTACGTTATCCACCAGAGGGATTTGATTTATACTCAGGATCTGCCACAACAACTTTTGATTATCAAGTTAAAGCAGCTGATAATACAAGCTGTGGAGATGTCAAAAATTTAATTTATAGAGCTATTACTACCGTGGGTAATGTACCTTGTAGTAGTGAAGCTGGTTTATATTGTCCATCACTAGATGTGACGACAGGACAAGTGTCAACAGATATAAAAATTAGAAAAACAATAGCTAATTTCCAATCAAATTCATCTTTCTGTTATAATGATGGAAGTGCTACATATAACGGTTCAGTCTCTATTGATAGTGTTGGAGTAGAGACAGGCGATACATTGTTTATTGATGTTTATTGTGCAGATACGAATGGAAATGCTACTAACTTTCTAGAATCATTGCCACTTGCAGGACCTATTGAAGCTGGTACTATTGTACCTTTTAGCGGAGATTTATCAGAATTGTGTTCTCCTGAAAATGGTGCAGTATTAAAAATAAATTCAATTACAAATAACAATACACCACAATGTATATGTAATGACAATACTCTTTTTATAGAAGGTACAGAAAAAATGGTAATTACCATAGTTGCAGATACAATCGAAATATGTGAAGGAGAGAGTACTGATATTTCAGTAACCGCAATTGGAGGAAATGGAGGTTTCGTCTATACTTGGGATAATGATTTAGGATCTGGTTCTTCAAAGACTGTTACACCTGAATCCAATACTGAGTATAATGTATTGGTTACTGATAGCAAAGGATGTTTCCTAGAAGCTAAAGTATTAGTAATTGTAAATCAGCAACCAACTGTAGGAGTAACTGGACCATCTACAATATGTGAAGGTGAGACGACTAGCTTTGTACCTGTCGATGGAGGAACATGGATATCAAATAATCCCGAAGTTGCCACTATAACCAATGCCGGTGTTGTTACTGGTGTCGGAGGTGGGACAGCAAGTTTTGTATTTACATCTAATCTAGGATGTAGTGAGCCAAGTAATACTTCTATAACAGTGGTAGGTTCTACAGATTTGAGTCTTGCTGGACCAGACGTTTTATGTATTGGAGATAATACAACATTATCACCAAATAGTGGTGGTATATGGAGTAGCAATGATGAAAATATTGCTACAGTTAGTTTTAATGGTGTTGTATCTGCAGTGTCAAGTGGAACAGCTATATTTTCATATACAGAATTAACCAATGGATGTACTTCATTGGAAAATATTGAAATAATAATAAATGAAGACCCAGAAGTTGAAATTGTAAGTGGTAACGAAACTTGTATTGGAGAGACAGGGACTTTATCACCTTCATCTGGAGGTATATGGACAAGTAGTAATGATGCTATTGCAACAGTTCGAAATGATGGTGTTTTTACGGGAATATCTGCTGGTGCAGTTTCATTTACATTCACACCTATAGGGGGTTGCTCTTCTAATCCTACTTCACCAGTTACAATTTTAAGCAAACCAACTATCTCATTGAATGGTTTATCAGAAATATGTATAGCTTCTACTACTAATTTTAACCCATCTTCAGGTGGTGAATGGACAAGTAGTGATAATGCTATTGCAACTATAACCAATACTGGATTAGTTACAGGTATCAGTGCAGGAACTGTAAGTTTTACTTTTGTTAGTAGTTCTACTTCATGTAGTTCTGAAGAAAGTCAGCCGATTACAATATTACCTATTCCAGAAATAGTTCTTACAGGAGCATCTGAAATTTGTGTCGGAGAAACAACTAGTTTAAGTCCATCCTCAGGAGGTACTTGGACAAGTAGCAATAATTCAATTGCAACAATTACGAATGATGGTATTGTTACGGGAGTAGCTGCAGGAATAGCTAGTTTTAGTTATACTAATTCAACAAATTGTAGCTCTACTGAAACAATAGAAATAACAATAAATCCAAAACCAGTAGTTAGGTTCACAGGATCCTCAAGTATTTGTATTGGTAGTACAACTACTGTATCTGCAAATACTATTGGAGTATGGACAAGTAGTGATGAAGCTATTGCAACCATCGATAATAATGGAAATATTGAAGGAATAACTGGAGGGACAGTATATTTTAGCTTTGTTGCTGACGATTCAGCTTGTAGTTCGGATTTATCAACCCCTTTAACAGTATATAGTGCTCCGATAATAGAGAATTCGGGACCAGATGATATTTGTATTGGTACTACTACTGTATTGCTACCTACTTCTGGTGGTATATGGATAAGTAGCAATTCATCTATAGCATCTATAACTAACAGTGGCTTGGTGACAGGAGTGACAGCTGGAGAAGTATCTTTTAGCTACGTAGAGACAAGTACAGGCTGTTCATCTGTTGATGATATTACTATGATTATAATGGCTGATTCTTTAGTAAGTATTTCTGGGCCAAATGAATTATGTGTAGAGGAGACAAGTAGTTTATCACCTAATACAGGAGGTGTTTGGACATCAAATGATACAGATGTTGCAACAGTGACCGCAAATGGTATAGTTACAGCTATAAGTCAGGGAGTCGTTAGATTTACGTTTATTTCTGAAGGAGGATGTACTTCTCCAGAAACAAATCCTATGGTTGTATATAATAAGCCTACCACTTCATTGACAGGGCCAAGTTTGATATGTATAGGTTCTTCAACTACACTAACACCAAATACAGGTGGTACATGGACAAGTAGTGATGAGAATATTGCTACTATTACATCAGATGGAATAGTTACTGCTATGGGACTAGGTTCTGTAAGTTTTATTTTTACAAATACAGCAACAGGATGTGATTCAGAGGACTCAGAAATAGTAACAGTAACTAATGGGCCAGCAATAAATCTATTAGGATCATCTGAAATTTGTATTGGTGGAACAACTCATTTAGCTCCTACAACAGGTGGAGTATGGACAAGCAGTAATCCTTCAATTGCATCTATTGAGAACAATGGATTGATTACAGGTATTACTCCAGGTTTTGTTACGTTTACTTTTGTTGATGGTACTACAGGATGTGATACAGAATATCTAGCTGGCGTGACAGTATTAGAAGATGTAACTCCAATTTATACTGGACCTACAAGTTTATGTGTAGGAGAGACTACTACTATTACTCCTAACTCAGATGGTACTTGGACAAGTAGTGATGAGAATGTTGCTACAATTACTAACGATGGTGTGATTACAGCAATTAATCAAGGTTTAGTTCAGTTTTCATATACTAATACTACAACAAATTGTAGTACTGGATTGAGTGAGTCATTACTTATTAATGCAGCTCCTAGCATTGGTTTTACAGGACCTGATGCCATATGTATAGGTTCTACAACTTATTTATTTCCTACAACTGGAGGTACATGGACAAGTAGTGATGAGAATATTGCTACAGTTACTGATGCTGGAGAAGTAACAGGCGTAAATAGTGGTACTGCAAGTTTTACGTTTACTAGTACAACATCTAATTGTGATTCTGATAATAGTTTGTCTGTGACAGTTGAAAATGGTACTGCTATTAGTATTACTGGAGAAACAGATATTTGTATAGGTTATTCTACTACATTATCAACATCAGGTAGTGGACTATGGGAGAGTAGTAATCCTAATATTGCATCAATAACTATAGATGGAGTAGTTACAGGTTTAGCACCAGGAGTGGTTACATTCCAGTTTACTGATAGTGAGAATGGTTGTTCAGCAGCTAGTTCTTCAGCTCCAATAACTGTAAGTCCTTGTCTTAACCCTGATTTTAATGTGACACTTGTTGATATGCCTATTAATGGAAATATCAATACCAATGATAATGTGCCAGCAGGAAGTACATACAATAATTTTCAAGTGCTTTTAACATCAAAACCAGAAGCAAGTTCTCCTAATATTACTATTAATGTAGATGGAACATATGAATTTGTTGGAAATGTACCAGGAAAGTATATTTATGAAGTTGAAGTTTGCATACCTCCCATGGAAGCAGGATGTCCAAGAACTATACTAGAAATAACAGTTTTAGATGATATATATGCAGACAATAACCCAGTTGCAAACCTAGAATTTACTACAACCTTTATGGAAACTAGTGTTATACTTGATTGTTTTGTTAATGACCAATGTGTAAATACAGCGGGTTGTAGTTTAGATGCAACTAACATGAGTATAGTAAGTGGACCAAATAATGGGTCAGTATCTATAGATCCAACTGGAAAAACTACCTATACACCAAATGCAGGATATATTGGGTTTGATACTATTTTTTATCAAAACTGTGAAATTAATAACCCTACTAACTGTTCAGTATCACAACAAATAATAACTATAAACGATCCATCTGCAATTAATAGTACAGTCGCTTCAGATGAGTTTGTTTATACTATGAAAGAAACTGCCGTAAGTGGAGAAGCAATGATTAATGATAGCGATGCAGAAGAAAATGCAATGTCAGTTGTTGCACAAGGAACAGCAGGAAATCCAATTATTATTCCAGAAGGTAGTTATTTTATTGATAGTAATGGTAATTACACATTTACTCCAGCAGATGGATTTACAGGTGCAGTAGAACTTATTTATTCAGTATGTGATGATAATATTGAATCAAGTTGTACTAATGCAACAATACATATTCTAGTATTTCCAGATTTGGAATTGTTTATAAAAGTATATCTAGAAGGTTCATTAATGCTAAATGATAGAGAGACATCATCCGTAACAGGAAGACCATTGATGAGAGATGGTTTGAGAAATAGTGTGTATGATGGGAAAAATTATATTCCTCTACAGGATCCATATTCACATTTTAGCGGTTTCCCTAGTCCTAATATTACTTCTAAATACACACATGTAGGAGCTGGTGACTTACCTCAAAATAAAATTATTACTGATTCGTTGGCTGTCTTTAGTGTCGAAGGGGATAATGCAATTGTGGATTGGGTATTTGTAGAATTAAGACATAAAGATGATAAAACTTTAGCTATTGCAACTAGATCTGGATTAGTACAGAGAGATGGTGATGTAGTTGATTTAGATGGTGTAAGTCCATTGAGTTTTGGTGGTGTGAATCAGGATAGCTTTTATGTGATGATCAAACACAGATCGCATCTTGGAACTATGACTATGTTAGTACCAAATGATGAGATTGTTGATTTTACAGATCCGAATACAGAATTGTTTAATTTTGGTTTGGTTACACTTACTGGTTTGGACTATACTGGTTTGTCTCAAAATACATTGTATGGATATAATGCATTATGGGCTGGCGATTTTGATTCTAATGGAAGAGTGAAATTAACAAATCCTAATGATGATTATAATATAATAGCAGGTGAAGTAAAATTTGATTCAAGTAACCCAGAAGGTAATGCCAATTTTAATTATGGTCTTGGATACAGACAGGCAGATTATAATATGGATGCCAAAGTTAAGTTTACAAATCCAGGTTATGATGATACAAACTTTTTGTTTTCTCAGATTATCAGATATGATTTAAATTTATCAAGCTTTGCCAATTTTAGTGGATTTATAGAACAAATACCAAAGTAAATAAGATTACTTAATAAATAAAAACCCCTATTCAGATATATTGTATCTGAATAGGGGTTTTTGTATTATTTTTCTGTCCCTATTATAAGTGTCGAAATTATATTTATTAATTGAGTTGCTCTGTTGTGACTTTCTAAATAGAACTCGTCATAAATATAGTGAGCCAAATTAGTGGTTACAACAAAAAGCCTAAACATTCTTGGAATGATTTTTGCAATATAAACAATTGTAATTAGGGGTTGTATATATATACAACTATTATAATATGACCAGTCATTTGTAATTAGTTGTTTGATAACGATTTAAAATGTATCATTGATTTAAATCATTATTTATGCAACCTTAGTAAAAAAAAAGGGAAATGAGGAAAAATAAGATTTTCTTGATGTTTACAGTATTTTTTAAAAATACAGACATCTTGTTATTTTTTTTATTTCCGAAATTAAGAAATATATGAAAAGAGATATACACTTTAAGGGACTAAAAAAATTGTTAGTATTACTTGTTTTTATATTTGTATTTATTACAAATAGTTTTGCAAGTTGTCCATCTACAATATCAGAGTTCCCGTATCAAGAAGGATTTAATGGAGACTTAGGACTCTGGACTCAAGATGTTAATAATGTTTTTGATTGGACATTTAGCGAGAATGCAACACCATCTTCAGGAACAGGAGCATCAGCGCCTTTTGAAGGGTCTCATTTTGCTTTTATTGAAGGGTCTGGTGATACCCAT
>JAUTBV010095304.1:15115-34958 GCA_032361325.1 Lepetodrilus fucensis
ATATCAGTCCCCGCAGGTTCACATTTGGTAGTAGATTTTGCTTATCATTTATTTAGCAGCACTAATACGTTAGGTGGACTGAAGGTGGAGGTTTCGATAGATGAGGGAGCAAGTTGGACTAATTTGTGGGCCTTATACAATAATCAAGGGGATAGATGGAGTCGGGCAGTGGTAAGTTTAGATAGTTATGCTGGACAGGAAATAAAAATAAGATTTAGAGGTGGTACAGGTGCTGGAGATGAAGGATGGAGATCTGATGTTTCTATTGATGATATACAGATTCACGAAATTAATACAGGAACATGTTATGCTATTGCTCAAGCTTCTCATGGTAAACTATATTCATGGTTAGGTTCGAATAACACTGACATAGGAAGTGCAGGAAGAGATGAGATTGAGACGATGTGCCTTAATTATGATGGAACTGTGATATATACTGTTGATGGTGGAGATTTTGGAACAGTTGATATGGCTACTGGGGCATTTACATTTGTTGCTGCTGTAGGAGAAGGTAATGGATCTATAGGTACTTATATAATGAATGATGTTGATGCATTGACATTAAACCCTACCAACGGATTGCTTATGGCAGTACAAAGAAGGGATCCTGAAAATGATTTATTGTTTGCTATAAATCCTATTACGGGAAAAATAGAAAAGAATTATTTTGGACCTGATATTGATTATAGAGTAATTACAGGTGCATTAGTTGATATTGATGATATAACATTTCATCCTGTTACTCATGAATTATATGCTGAGTCAGGAATTTCTGGAGAGACAGATTTTGATAGAATTGTTATTCTTGATCAGTACCTTGGGACAGCAAGTTTAGTTTCTGTTTTGCCTTCCTGTGATCTAGAAGGTTTGACTTTTGATAGTGATGGTAATTTGTATGGTTCTATGGGGATAGAATCTGATTGTATAGGTATGAAGTCTAATACAATATATAAGATTGATTATTCGGTTAATCCTGGAGTGATGACAATGTACACTACTCTAGTTAGAAATGATGTAGAAGCATTGGCTTGCTTTAATGAAGCACCAGCCCCATGTGAAACTGTTGAGAACACTGGTATTATTGGTGATAATCAAACAATTTGTGATGGTGAAGTGCCTAGTGAAATTCAGAATAAAGAATTAGCATCTACTACAACAGGAGGAACTATCGAATACCAATGGTATAAAAGTACTACTTCCGGAATTGCACCTCTTGATCAAGATGCTTCTGATTGGTCAGTAATAGCAGGTGCAAATAATGTAAATTATACACCAGGTACGATTACTGAAACTACATTTTATGTAAGAGGAACTAAGAAACAAACATGCCCTATATATTTTAAATTTTCCAATGTTGTAAGAATTGGATATGATGTAGGTTGTATGGAATGTGTCGATCCTATTAATATCAATGGAGATTTAGAGGCTGAAGGAACTGCTACTAATTTTAATTTGTCACTTGCAAGTACTCCTGCATTATTAATAGATTCAGGTCATCTTCCTGCATCATGGGAAGATCGATATGATGCCAATCAAGTAGATCAAAATAAATTTATTGGACCTTATTATATTAAAAGAACTGGTAATAGTGGAGATCCTCATAGTGGAACTCATGCTATATTCATGATGGGAAATAATGTCTGTATGGCTGGAATGAATTCTAATGTAGAATTGAATTGCGGTTCTGAATATAGATTCACTGCATGGATTGCTGCTTATTCACCAAATGGAACTCAAGGAGATGCACCTTTTAGATTGAAGGTTAGACTGAAAGGAGAATCTGTTTCTGATACCATAATTGGGGACATTAATACTACAGCAGTAAAAAGTGCCTCTTGGAATACTTTGAATTGGAATCAATATGAATTTACCATACATGTTCCTAGCGGTAATTATACTGCGATGGAAGCTGTATTTACTTCATGGAGTGATGAAAATGGTATTGTTATTGATGATCTTTGTGTTATGGAATCTGCTTCTGGTGTAAAAGCATATGCTGGTGATGACCAGTATCTTTGTGTAAATGGTTTTACTTTAGAAGGGAATACACCTCCAGCAGGAAGTACAGGTACATGGAGTGTAGTAAATGGATCTGCAAATATCTCTGCAGTAAATTTTGAAGGATCAGTAGCTTCTATAGCTTCTGGTAATATTGCAACATTGAGATGGACCGTTTCTGATGGTAATTGTGATGATTATGATGATGTTGTAATCGCTTATGCTTCTGTAGATGAACTTACTGTGAATAGTGAGACAATCTGTTTGGGAGAAAGTGCTACTTTGACTGTGGACAATTGTAGTGGATCTGTTGAATGGAGTTCGGGAGAGACTACTACAAGCATTTCTGTTAGTCCTTTGACTACTTCTGATTACACAGTTAGTTGTTCTACATCTTCAACAGCTAATTTGGTTTTGAACTCAGATTTTGAATCTGCAACTGACTTTGAACATTGGAGTAATTGGAATAGCTCAGGTATAACTAGTGTTGCTGCAAATGTACATAGTGGGTCAAAAGCAGGACATGCAAATGCATCTACTGCATGGGCTGGATTTGGACAGAATATTAATGTAAATCCTGGTGAAATATGCATTCTAAAATTTTGGGCTAAGACTGATAATACAAATGGTGATGCTAAGTTTGAAAGAAAATACTATGATGCTGATTGGAATGATTTGTCAATTGAATATACAAAAATCATCTCAAGTGAGTATAAAGAATATATGCTTGTATTTGAAGTACCAGCAAATGCTGCTTTCTTAACTATTGGCGCAGGAGTTTCTGATGTAAATAATCTTTATATTGATGATATTAGCTTAAGAAAAAACCCTGATTGTGCCGGTTCAGCAACAAGTACTGTCACTGTAAATTCTGCTCCTGAAGCTAATGGTAGCGATCCTGTTACAATTTGTAACGGTTCGGGTACAAATATTTCTGTAACTGCAACTGGAGGAAGTGGAAATTATACATACGAATGGAGTCACGATTTAGGTACTGGCTCAACAAAGTATGTAGAACCTCATTCTTGTACAACTTATACTGTTACGGTTACAGATGAAGTAGGCTGTACAGATACAGATATAGCAAAAGTGATTATCAAAGCCTCACCGCATTTATCTGGAATTTCAAAAAATAATCCAACTTGTGGAAATACTGATGGATCTATCACAATTTCATTTGATGATACAGATGGCCGAACGGGTATGGAGATAAGTATAGATGGGGGGAATACATATCCTTATTATACAAATGATGATGTAGGATCATATACTATTTCCAACCTTGGCCTAGGAACATATGATTTATGGTTAAGATGGGGAAATGATGAATGTCCAAGGGATGTTAGCGATGCTACATTAACAGAGGTTACTTCTATGACTATTGAAGTGACTGCATCAAGTTCAAAGGTTTGTACAGGAGAGTCAACTACTCTTACAGCTACAGCTAGTAATGGAGCCGCTCCATATACATATGAATGGGATAATGGTATTGGTGCTGGACAGTCCGTTACAATTTCTCCAGTAGATTCTAAAACTTATCATGTTACAGCAACTGATAATAATGGATGTACTGTTATTGGACACATATATATAAGTGTAATTACTTCTCCAAGTACAACTTCAATATCAAGCACCAATCCAACTTGTGGAGAAAATAATGGTACCATTACATTCAATTTTGATGATAATCCTAATCGAACAGGAATTGAATTTAGTATTGATGGTGGAAATACCTATCCATATGGTACAAACGATGATGTAGGTGCTTTTACAGTGTCCAATAGGGCAGCTGGATCCTATGACCTATGGATGAGATGGGGCAATGATGAATGTCCTATTGACTTAGCTGATGTAACTCTTGTTAGTTCTGGTGGACCAACTATTGTCACTTCTGATGATAGTTCTTTATGTGCTGGAGAGTCAGTAGATATTCTCGTAACTGTAACTGAAGGAGTAGAACCTTATACATATGAATGGGATAATGGAGCTGGAAGCTCTTCTAGTGCTACAGTTTCTCCAGATGCCACTACAACTTATAATATTACAGTTACTGATGCAAATAATTGTCCTGTGACTGACCAGGTGACTATTACGGTAGTACCTACATTGAATTCTAGTGTCGATGGTACTAATATATGTTCAGGTGAAACCACCACTTTAACTACTACAGTTTCTGGAGGTACAGGTGATGCAACTTATCAATGGCAACAATCTGCAAATGGTAATTTATATAATGATATAGCTGGAGCAACTAGTACTACTTATACTACACCAGCATTAGTCGCAACTACTTATTACAGATTTATTGCCACCGATTCAGGTTGTAAAAATGATACATCAATTGCTATTGTTACTGTTGATATACCATCTGCTAATTTATCTGTTACTGCTTCAGAAGAAGTAATATGTTCTGGTTCAACTACAAGTCTAACGGTAAATGAAGCAACTGCTACTGGCGGATTGATTGATTATTCAACTTGGACAACAGGTACTGGAGGAGTTAGTAGATATATTAAAAATGGAAGTGATGAAGAAAATCATAGAATTAATGGTGCTGACCCTTGGGGGCACAATACTGTTTTATGGGAGGCGAGACCAGATAGTGAGCATAATGGAGATGGAGGATGGAATTCATTTAAAGAGGATGTTGATCATACAAAACTATATCGGTTTTCAGTATGGGTCAATAGAAAAGTTTTAGGTGCTAGCGGTAGATTTTACTTAGGGTTATATGGTTATGGGAGTACTTATGGTGTTGAGAAAGTATCTGATGGAAGTACGGAAGAAAATCCTTATTTTTGGATATCTAGGTCTAATCCAAGTAGTAGTTTTACTGAAGACGAGTGGGTATTAGTAGTGGGACACGTTTTCCCAAGTACCTATACTGGTACCAATAATCATACTGAGTCAGGTAGATATACTACAAAAAATGGGAGAATAGGTAATATTAGTAATGACTTTGAGTGGTTACCCGGAACAGTATCTGCTAAACATAGATCTTATTTGTACTACTGTACAGATACAGACGTAAGACAACAATGGGCTTATCCAAGATTTGATATTGTAGATGGTACAGAACCTAGTATCCAAGATTTGTTAAAAGGATATGATACAAATGGAGGACTTGGTACAGGAGCAGCATGGAAGTGGTACACAGATAACTGTGGAGGAACACTGGTGGGAACTGGTAAAACTATTGATGTGTCACCAGCTACTACTACTACTTATTATGTGAGAGCTGAAGGTGATTGTAATACAACTGAATGTAATAGTATTACTGTTACTGTTAATACTCCACCTGAATCTTCTATTAGCAATGATGGAGTTGTTACTTGTGCCAATGAGTCAGTAAAACTTACAGCTAGTCCAGCTGGACTGACTTATGTATGGAGTGGAGGAGCAACAACGCAAACTTTAGATGTAACTACTGGTGGAGATTATTCTGTGACTATCACGGATGCCAATGGTTGTAGCAGTGTGGCCTCAAATACAGTTTTAGAAAATATAGAACAACCATCAGCTGAAGCAGGAGATGGACAAACTATTTGCCCAGGTGGTGTTGCAACTATTTCTGGTAGTGCTTCAGATGGGACTGGTCCATATACTTATATTTGGGATAATGGACTTGGAGAAGGAAAAGATAAAAATGTTCAACCAACAGTGACAACTAACTATACAGTTACAGTTACTGATGCTAATGGTTGTTCTAATACTGATATAGTAACCATAACAGTCGATTGTAGTGCCACAGTCTCTAGTGTGGATGTATGTGAAGGGGAGAACCTTGTAGCAACTTATAATGATATGCCTGGTTATGATAAAGATTGGATAGGAATATATGAAAGAGATGGAGCTAATTATATAGATTGGATTTATACAAATGGAACCAAGTCAGCGTCTAATGGTACTGGTGGAGCTAGTGGCTCTGTTAGTTTTAGTGGGTATGCTGCGGGTGAATATACTTTAAAAGCATTTGTTAACAATACAGGAACTGTTGTTGCATCAACTAATGTTGATATACTTGCAAAGCCTGGGGCAAATGCTGGTGATGACGCAGTAATATGTGTTGGGACAAGTACCACACTTACAGCTTTAGCAACAGGAGCAGAAGGTGATACATTTACTTATGAATGGGATCATAGCTTAGGAGCTGGAGCATCTCATACTGTTAATCCTGATGCAACTACTATTTATACTGTGACAATTACTAATAATAATGGATGTTCTAATACTGATCAAGTTCAAGTAGAAGTTGTACCTTTATTAGAAACAGTTATTTCTGGTGATGATACAGTTTGTAAAGGAGATCAGTCAACCTTGACTGTAAATGATACTGATGGTAGCTGGTCTATCGATGATACCTCTAAAGCCACTATTGATAATAATGGTGTTATTACAGGTGTTGAATCAGGTACAGTTGTGGTAACTTATACACCTACTGATTTAGATTGTAAAGCTGCAAGTACTTACAATGTTGAAATTTTAGACCTTCCGATTGTTACTATACTTGGAGCATCTACTATTTGTGAAGGAGAGACATTGCAGTTGTCACCAAACTCTGGAGGTACATGGGCTAGTAGTGATGATCTTATCGCAACTATTTCTAATACAGGATTGATAACTGGAGTGAAAGGTGGTGTTGTTATATTTACATTTACTTCTGACCAAGGTTGTTCAAAAGAAACAGATACAAACATAACAATTATAGAAAATGCTAATGTGAGTCTAACAGGGCCAGCTAGTATTTGTGAAGAAGAGACTACTTCTTTGTCTTCTGATAAAAATGGAATTTGGACTTCTAGTGACAATGATATTGCTACTATCAACTCGTCAGGGGTTGTTACTGCAGTGTCTGCTGGAATAGCAACATTTAGTTTTTATGAATCTACAAATGGATGTTTGACAGATGAAACTATTGATATTGAAGTACTAGATAGACCTGTCATTACTTTGATAGGACCATCTGATGTATGTATCGGAGGTCAATCTACTGCTTCTTCTACCGAAGGTGGAACATGGGTTAGTTCAGATGAATCCATAGCAACTATCACAGATGCTGGTGTGATTACTGCAATTAATTCAGGTGTAGTAACACTTTCATTTACTGATACAACAACTACGTGTATTGCTGAAAATACATTGACATTTGTAGTTAATGAAAAACCTGATGTAGCAGTTACTGGACCTAATTCAATATGTGAAGGTGAGATTACTTATCTTTCACCTTCTACAGGCGGTACATGGACAAGTTCTGATGAGAATATTGCCACAGTTACACCTGATGGAATAGTTTCAGGACTTATTCCAGGAACAGTTGAATTTGTCTATGTTAATAATACTACAGAATGTGTTTCTTCTGCTACAGAATCTATAAGTATTATTGGTAAAGATTTAGTAGAAATAACTGGATCTGCAAATATTTGTGTAGGAGAATCAACTACTCTGTCACCTACCACAGGTGGTACATGGAGCAGTAGTAATTCAAGTATTGCAACGGTTAGTAATTCTGGAGTAGTACAGGGTATTAGTTCTGGAAATGTTAGTTTTGTTTTTACTAATAATAATTTATTATGTAGCTCTGAGCCAACTTCTGAAATTACAATTATGCCTAAACCAGTAATATCTATTGATGGAGCATCAGAATTATGTATTGGTAGTACTATTATGGTGTCACCTACAACAGGAACTTGGACAAGTAGTGATGATAATATCGTAACTGTATCCCAAGAAGGAGTAGTAACAGGAATAATAAATGGAACAGCATATTTGACATATATTGAGGTTGACGGATTATGTTCATCAACTTTTGATATGCCTATAACAGTATATAGTAGCCCATCAGTTGAAGTGACTGGACCTTCTGAAGTTTGTTTATTTGGAAGTACAACATTGAGTCCTACGACTGGAGGTACTTGGGAAAGTACTAACCCCGCTGTTGCAACAATAAATAATAGTGGTGAGGTTACAGCCTTATCAGAGGGTACTTCAACATTTATATATACAGAGACTGGTTCTAGTTGTGTGTCAGAAGCATCAGAAGAGATTACTGTATTAGGAAATCCTGTCGTGAGTATTTCAGGACCAACAGCCATATGTGCTGGGGATATTTCTTCAGTGCAAGCACTTGAAGGAGGAGTAGCTATAGAAGGTACTTGGATGAGCAATAATACGAATGTAGCAACAGTTACAGCAGATGGAGTAGTGACAGGAGTATCACAAGGAATAGCAAGATTTACATTTATTTCAAATGCAGAATGCTCGTCAAGTCAGACTAGCCCGATATTAATATATAATAATCCTAATGCCATAGTAACAGGACCATCAACATTATGTGTTGGATCTATTGGAAGTATGTCTCCTACATCAGGAGGAACTTGGACAAGTAGTGATGATGCAATAGCAACAATACTAGATGATGGTACTATTACAGCAGTTTCAAATGGAGTAGTAAGATTTACTTTTATAGATGAAAATACTGGTTGTACATCTGATGAGTCAGCTCCGGTAGAAGTAATACCTGTTCCAGTTATTAATGTATTTGAAAATGATCAGATATGTATTGAATCAACAACACAATTAGTTCCTACAACAGGTGGAATTTGGACAAGTTCTAATCCAGATATAGCTATAGTCAATAATAGTGGATTAGTCACAGGAGTTGCTCCAGGTGTAGTTAGTATGACTTATCTGGATTTGGAAAGTAATTGTTCCTCAGAGGCGAATATTGATATTACAGTATTTGATACTCCAGAAACTGAATATGTTGGACCAACAGAGTTATGTGTAGGAGATATTACAAGTATAACATCAAATACAGGTGGTACCTGGATGAGTACTGATGAGAATGTAGCTACTATTACTGATGAAGGAGTTATTACAGCAGTATCACAAGGAGTTGCACATTTTGTTTTTACAAATACTACAACATTTTGTGAATCTGACCTAAGTAGTCTTTTAACAGTTAATGCAGCTCCAGTAGTAGGAGTTTCAGGAGCAAATACTATTTGTGTTGGCAATACTACTAAACTACATCCAACAAGTGGAGGAACTTGGGCAAGTACTGATGAGAGTATAGCTACCATTACTAATGATGGAGTAGTGATAGGTGTAGGAGCAGGAACAGTATCATTTATTTTTACAGATGATGTTACAACATGTGCTTCTAATGGAGAATTGAGTATAGAAGTTGAGGGATTAATTGAGGTACAAATCACTGGAGAGGCAGATTTATGCATAGGATATACTACCACATTGTCACCAACTACTGGTGGTATTTGGACTAGTAGTAATCCCGATATAGCAACTGTATCCAATGATGGAGTTGTAACAGGAAGAGCCCCAGGAGTAGTTAATTTTCAGTTCGTAGAACTAGGAACAGGCTGTACTAGTGAGGAAAGTAATATTACAGTTACTGTTTCTCCATGTATTAACCCAGATTTTAATGTTACTTTGGTTGATATGCCAATTTTAGGTAATATTAATACTAATGATAACGTACCCCCAGCTGCAACTTATAGCAATGGAGTGACATTGGTATCAAAACCAGTAGGTAGTTATCCAAATTTAAATATTAATAGTGACGGTAGTTATGAATTTGTTTCAAATGAATCAGGTAAATATATCTACGAAGTGCCAGTATGTATTCAACCTATGTCATCAGGTTGTCCTACCACAATACTTGAGCTGACAGTGATAAAAGATGTGTATGCAGATAATAATCCAGTTAGTAACCTTGAATTTACAACAACATATATGGATGCAGGAGTAATACTAGATTGTATTTCTAATGATAAATGTGTTAATACAGCTGGGTGTGACTTGGACGCAAGTAGTATGACATTGATAGGTACATCAGGCAACGGAACTGTATCATTAGATGCAAATGGGAAAACTACTTATGCACCAAATGCTGGATATATTGGTTTTGATACGATATATTATAAAAACTGTCAGGATGGTGATCCTACAAATTGTTCATTATCTAGACAGATAATAACAGTGAATCATACTACTGCAAAGAATAGTGTCGTAGCATCTGATGAATTTATTTATACAATGAAAGAAACTCCAATATCTGGAAATGTAAAGGATAATGATAGTGATGCAGAAGGCGATTTAATATCAGTTGTAGCAATTGGAACTGAAGCAAATCCAATATCTGTTGTAGGTGGAAGTTATTATATAGATAACAATGGAGAATTTACATTTACACCAGCAGATGGATTTACAGGTGGAACTGAGATAATATATACTTTATGTGATGATAATGCGGAGCAAAGTTGCGTAAAAGGGTCTATTCATATATTAGTATTCCCAGATTTGGAATTGAGAATAAGAGTTTATCTCGAGGGAGCTTTGATGAGAAATGATAATGTAGTTTCAAGTACAGGCTTGCCAATGATGCGAGATGACTTGAGAAATAGTCCATACACTGGATTGAATTATATACCTACAAATGATCCTTACTCTGTTAATGGAGGATTAGGGATTGTAAATATAACATCTAAGTATACTCATGTTGGAACTGGAGGATTATTGAGCAATACAGTAATTGAAGACCCATCTACAGTGTTTGGGGTAACTGGAGATAATGCGATAGTTGATTGGGTATTTGTACAATTGAGAGACAAGAATGATAACCAGAATGTGATAGCAACTAGATCGGGACTGTTACAGAGAGATGGAGATGTTGTAGATTTAGATGGATTTAGTCCTTTGAGCTTTGGAGGAGTAAACCAAGATAGCTTCTATGTAGTGATTAAGCATAGATTACATTTAGCTATTATGTCAATGCTAGTACCAAATGATGAGTTGATTGATTTTACAGATTTAGATATGAATATATTTACGTTTGGGAGTGATTTGATACCAGGTTATGATTTTTCAGGGTTGTCAGCAAAGATTGATAATAGAAATGGAGTGAGAAGTTTATGGGCTGGAGATTTTGGATCAACAGGTAAAATCAAATTTACCGGGAATGATGATGATATAAATAAATTATTTGCAGAGGTTTTAAGACATCCAGATAATATTAGTTCTAAAGCTAATTTTAATTATGCATATGGATATGCACAAGGAGATTATGACATGAATACCAAGATTAAATTTACTAACCCAAATGATGATAAGAACTTGTTATATACACAGATAATACTATTTCCATTGAATACATATTCTAAAGCTAACTTTAATGGATTTATAGAGCAAGTACCTTAATGAAAATATATTTTTTATAGGATACTAAAATAATATTTTTAAAAAGACTCTAGATATAATTTCTAGGGTCTTTTTTTTACTATTCGCCACATATTACATAACCCTTCTACACCATATATCCAAAACCAAAAAGGAAGTAAAAAGTACAGAAAGAGGACTATAATAACTATCAGATTTACCAAATACTAAGAGAAACCTACCGAATACTAAAAAGTGATAAACTTTATAAAGTATTTCTTATACCTAAAACGATATATTTTGTATTTTCCATTATGTAATCTAATGAGTCATTAAAAAATATATAATATGAAAAAGTTAATAAAACTTGGAATGGTGGTATTATTTAGTGCCGCCTTAACATCAACCAATGCACAACAAGTAGAAGTACAAGGAGAATTGAAAGTCACACAGATGACTCCTGATAACTCACAAGAAAACCTTGTTATACACAATACCGACGGGACCTTAGGTACTCGATCAGTAGCATCCTTACCACCACCGTCCCCACCTATCGATACGACACGCAATCTAGCCTCAGACTTTGAACTGGCAAAGCATCTCTGTGATTGCCCCAATCTACCCCCGTTCTTAATTCAACAATTATTGGATAGTGGTTATACTATAGATGATTTGTTGGATGCTGGAGTACCTTATATCAATATCAGCAATGCACAATTTACATGTGGAGACACCCTTTTTTATCAAGGGCAGGGATACACTACAAAAAGAATAGGTGGACAATGTTGGATGGCAGAGAATCTAAATGTGGGTACAAGAGTTGATGGAAGTGGTAATCAAACTAATAATAGTATTATAGAAAAGTATTGTTATGGAGATGACCCTGCCAACTGTACCACCTACGGTGGGCTATATCAGTGGGATGAGATGATGCAGTATGTCACAACCGAATCCACCCAAGGTATCTGTCCTACAGGGTGGCACTTACCCTCTGACGATGAGTACAAGACCTTAGAGATGCAGCTCGGTATGACACAAGCACAAGCTGATGCAACTGGATATAGAGGTACAGACCAAGGCAGTCAGCTGGCTGGTAATGAACCATTGTGGACTAACGGTAATCTTGACCAAAATGCCAACTTCGGTACCAGTGGATTCGCGGCTCTGCCCTCGGGCAGCCGCTTCACCTCTGGGTCGTTCTACAATCAGTCCGGCAACGCCTACTTCTGGTCGTCCAGTGAGTCTGGTGGGAATGCTTGGTACCGATTCTTGAGCTACAACATTCCTAAGGTCTTCCGCAGCGGCCTCAGTAAGTCCTACGGCTTCTCTGTCCGCTGTGTGAGGGATTGACGATTTGACCATTTGTCTATTTATCCGACTGTCCCGTAGGGCAGGAGGATATATGGACTGCGAAGCAGTTGATTTTTTTAGATTTCGTCAACTAAAAATATGAAAATATCAGAAATAGTGAAAAAGGAAGTAAAAAGTACAGAAAGAGGACTATTACCACCAAGAATTCTACAATCAGAGTTACAGCACCTTCTATTGGTCGTCCAGTGTGAGTGGTAGTCTTGCTTGGTACCGAGACTTGCTCAACAATAGTCCGAAGGTCAACCGTTACACCAACAGTAAGGCCTTGGGATTTAGTGTCCGATGTGTACAGGATTGACAGGACGATAATTTGACGATTTCCGATAGTTGTCCTGCAAGGCAGCTCAACAGCTCTCCATTATCACAACGAGTTACTCAACAGCACAAAATCAAAATCAAAAAGGGAAAATCTGAGTATTATAAGAACCTAATACACCATATCCATTTTTGACATTAGAATAAAGAGATTTTGGATTATTCGTATTTGTTTGTTGGTTGTTTAGATCTTCTAATGCTTTGAAATAATCATAATATGACTTACTAACAGATTTTACATTTAACTCATATTGAAGTTCTTCATTGTTGTCATTGCCTCCATCCCCACCATTCCCATTATTGTTAGGGCTTAATAATACAGTAGTAGTAGAATTGCCACCGTTATCATCAATATTATCAGCAATAAAAACTCTCAAGCCACTCTGAAAATGCCTAGAATTATCTTGATTTTCTACGTTATCCCAAAAACTAACACCTATAGGATCCTCTGTTATCTCATTGCTCTCTGAATTGTTTTCTATTTTGAATAGTTCACAGATATAGTAATTATGTTCAAATCTTTCGCCTACAATATCAAAATCAATACTAAGCATTTCTATGCCATCAACGACAACGACACTACTGTCATTTTTGATAACTTGTATAGATTTAGGAACAGAGGTTATGGCAGAGATACTATTATAATTCTTACATGATACTTTTACTTTGTATTCATGCCCAGGTATAGGGGTTATTGTCTCATGTTGATAAATGCCGTTATTGTTATTATGCAATAGGATAGTTTTGTTAGTATTGATATCTAATACATGAACTATAGCATCATTTATTTTTTCGATATTGTCCTTATCTGAAAGTATATTGCCAGATTTTGAAACTTCTAAAGTCCAAGGCTCTTCTGTAGATACCAGTGCATTGAGAACTAGCTTTGATTCGAAAGTGTCAATCTCTACATCCATGTCTCTTACACAAGACTGCATCATAAAAACAAATCCAAAAAGGATTAAAAATGATATGTAGTTGATTACTTTCAAAGTATAAAGTTTTTCGAAATCTATTTCTAAAACCAAAAGTATGGTTTTTTAACGAAAAAACCAAATTTGAGCCAAATTAAATCATATTTATTTTATTTATTGCAGTATTATATCAAAGCGGGTAGATTGATGTAGCAAATTATGTAGTAACTTGAGTTCTATTGGTCAAAGATTGCTGTTTGTCGAGTTTTTTTTGTTATTTTGATTTTTTATTTAGAATTTTCATTATAATATATTGTAATACTACATATTGTGAACAAAATAATAGTCAAACTCTGATTAGTATTAATCTAGTTAGTAATCTAGTTAGTAAGTAGGATTTAATATCTCTTTTTTTTTCAAAACTTAACCCTGATATTTAGGAAAGGAACTACTGGATACAGACTTATCTGACGTAGTTTTATTTTTCCTGTTTTTCTATCTTCGTGCAAATAGATATAAAATGGATTTAGATGATTGTAGATATTATAAACTCCCATATTGAGATTCAATGCAAAATGTTTGAAGACTCGTTTGTATTGTGCTGAGATATCAAGATGGTGAAATGCACTAATCTGCCAATCATTTCGTACTCCAGGAACTGTTGATATTCCTAGTGAATCTAGTAGTTTGTATTGTTCAAGAGGTAATGTATATCTATTTCCCGAACCAAATATCCATGAGGCTGAGGTACTCCAGTTTTTGGTAAGCTTATAACTTGCTTTTATATTTATATCATGTCTCCTGTCATGTTTACTGTAGAATGGAATACCATTATTGAGTTTCTCAAACGTCTTGAGATGTTTTGACCAATTATAACTCATCCAAAAGTCTATTTTTTTCCATTTTTTAAATAAAAATATTTCAAATGAATGGACCTTTGATTTTCCAGATTCAATGTGATCTTGCCAGTCAATATTTCCACTAAAGTCAACATGTGTATTGTTTAGGATAAAGGCATAGAACAAGTCATTAGGATTGTCGTACTCTAGTACATTAGTATAGTTTTTTATATAATAATCAATACCAATTCTCCATAAGCTCTCAGAGTGATAAGTTGCTCCAAGTCCGTATTGTACAATCTCTTGGGGAGCTAGTTTGGAAGTTGATGGTATCCATAACTCTGAAGGCAAGCCCAATCCAGGATTTAGAAGAAAGTGAATGTTCTGTTGCATCTTGCTTGCTGATGTGGATAGGGTTATTTGCTTTAGCGGATGCCATTTGACAGATATTCTAGGTTGTAGAGATTGGTAATAAGTACTATCAATATTGTAATTGCTCCAGTGTAAGCCAGCATAAATATCAAAGTTCCTAAAGTTAATATTATCTTCTAGATATACATAGTATTCGGATGATTGAAAACTACTATCTTTTTTGACTATGTCAGAGTATTCACCATTAATAATATTTTCTGATTTATTAATTATTGGATTGTATCGATGTTTAGTTAGATTAATACCATGACGCAGAATATGGTTCTTAGTGATATGATAATCTAATTCAAATTTGTAATTTTGATCAGTGATACCTGAATACACTAAAACATCTAACTCCCTAATTTTAGGTATTGTATCTTGACTTTTGTAAGTATAATTGCCTCTAGCATATCTCTCGTATTTAAGTGTATTGGCATAAGCTTGAAAAAACCACTTATTAGATATTTTATATTGATAATTGAGACCTATCAATGATGTTCCCCAACCTATCCTAGAGTGATCTACAATATCAGTATTGGTTGAATCTTTATAAATACCAATTTTGTCATTACCTATATATGCTGTTAGCGATAATTTGTGCTTTGGATTTATTTTGTAAGTTATTTTAAAATTGAGGTCCAAATATTCTAACTCTAAGTCATCATAAGATCTTAATTTTGCAAATAGAGGAGATATTGTTTTATTAAGTATTGATTTTCTTAAAGAAAAATTGAAACTAAGCTTCTCTTTGGAAAGAGGTCCATCCATATGAAAATGAACAGCGTCAAAACCAATATCAAATATTGTGTTAGTCTTTTTCCAATTACCATCTTTTAATTTTATGTCTAGTATTGATGATAGCCTACCACCATATCTTGCTGGAAATCCAGATTTGATTAGTTCAATATCTCTTATCATATCATCTATAAATATCGACGATAACCCACCCAGATGGCTAGTCTCATACATCGGTATCCCATCCATCAAAATGAGATTTTGATCAGGAGTTCCACCTCTCATATAGTAACCACCTTGTGCTTCTCCACCTGACTGGACTCCTGATAGCATTCTTACATCTTCAAATACTTCTTTCTGTCCAAATTTGCCTTTGTAAGTATTACGTATGTAGTCTATTATTTTTTCTCCAGTGTTGTTAACATTAGTAAATGGGTCTCCCTTGGATATGATTATTACTGAATCTAGATTATAATCTGTAGGCAAGAAAAAATCATGTTCTTTGTCTTTTTCTAGTATTGATTGATGTGAGACTCTCACATTCCCTAGATAATATACTGCTATATCTATCTGTCCTTTTAGTAGTTTTATGCGATAATATCCTTGCTCGTCAGTATATGTACTCTGTTCTCTGATATTATCATGTACCAATGCACTAGATAGTATCTCTCCTGTATCTTCATTATAGATATATCCAGATAGTTCAATGTATTCTAACTCTACTGGAAGTATTAGTATTTTGTTTCGTATTGATTTATACTGCAAACTTTGACCAATAAATAACTGGTCTAATAAATTTGATAAAATAAAATGTTTTTTGTTGAGATTGACATTTTGTTGTACCAATACTCTATTAGGGTCAAAAGAAAAAATGATATTGTAATTTATTTCTATATCATCCAAAATGCTTTGTACACTACCATTCTGAGTTTCTAATTCTATACCAGTATCTAAAAAATTTGATTGTCCATATGCAATTATTCCAAACCACCAGAATATGAATATTAGTGATATTTTATGAAATCCTCTCATTTTGAAAACTAAGTATTTATGTTTGTTTTTTTATGTCAACTTATGTATTTGTACCAATAAACATTAACACTTGATAGATAGAATCTTGATATCTTTATCATTTTTCTCATATTTGAGATTCCATAGAATTTCTAATTCTTTTAGAACAGTATCTATATTTTCTGATTGGATAATAGTATTTAGTTTACAATCTGATTGCTTAATATTAGTATAATCAATATCAATATGAAAATGTCTATTAAGATCCTTGAATACATTCATCCATTGTGCATTTCTAAATACGAGTTTATTAGTCTTCCAACTTAGATAATTATTATTGTACATTTTTGTTTTTATGATATTGCCATTTATTAGAGATACCATATCGTCAGCAGTTAATGTGATGGTTCTATCTTTATGGGTATAGGCAACTTTTCCCTCGGTTACAAATAATTCAAAAGTATCATCATGATTTAGTATGCTAAACTGTGTTCCAAGAACTTTTACTTTACCCTTGCTTGTATGCACTACAAATGGAGAAGACTCATCTCTAGCCACTTTAAAATATGCATTTCCTACTAACTTTATATTTCTATGTTGCATAAAATTCTCCTTTATATCCAATACAGAATTTGGACTAAGAACAATGGCACTACCATCTGGCAATGTGATATTTTTATTATTTTTCTGTGCCTCGTAATGAAGTATATGAGTTATTTCAGTATCTCCACCAATATTCATATTTTTGCTCCAGTCATATGCAAATTTGGTCATCAATAATAGTAATCCTATAGCTGCGATTTTAGTTATGTTGCCTATGGAGAATATCTTGATATCTGACTTTGAAGACTGCTGGTTAGAAGTTGTAGCCTTATCTTCTATAGCTTCTTCTCCTATTTCTTCTTTTTGAATTTTAGATGTAAGTTTGTCCCACGCTTGATTAGCATCAAATTGTTCCCAGTCTAGCATGTCATCTGAGTTTTCCCAGAGTTTTTTCATCTGCTGCATTTGGTCTAGATTAGCCATGGATTCTTCTTTCCACTGCTCTAGCTGATTTACCTCTTCTTTTGAAGCATCTCCACCAAAATATTTTATTAGTATATTATTTATATCCATTATGTATTTATGTCAATTCTTTATTTAACCAACTGGTTAATGTTTATTTCTTATTTAAATATTTGTATATAGTTGTTAAATCAATTATTTGCTTCTAAGAATATTTTTTTTAAAAATTAAGTTAATCATGTTTCCAATTTTCTCTTATCAATTTAAAAGCTTTTGTCATATGTGCTTCTACAGTTTTGACAGATATCTCCATGGATTCAGCAATTTCAATGTAAGTTAAGCCATTAAGTTTGTTTTTTACAAATATCTTCCTAGTTTTTGGTGGTAAATGTCGTAGAGAATTATAAATTTTCTGTTTTAATAATAAATTTTCTTGATTTTCAGCATTATCGACCATATGGTCATCTTGGTTTAATTTTTGGTCTTTTATATACGAGTTTTTATGTTTTTCTTTCCTTTTGTATGTCAAAAATGTGTTTTTTACTGAAGTGAAGAGATATGATTTTAGATATGTTATTTCCACTTCATACCTATTGCTCCATAGTTTTACAAATACATCTTGGACTAAATCTTCTATCAGTGCATTTTCATTAGTATAGCTTTTTAGGTAATGACATAGCGGTAGATAGTATTGGTCAAATACTTGCTTGAACTCTTCCTTGGTATCAATCTTACTCATCAAAACAAAATTATTGCTATACTTCTAAAATAGACTCAAAATATGGTTATCATTAGTAGTTTATTAGTGAGGAAATACTTCCATGGACATACTCATGGCTTTATTAAAGGCTTTTCGTGTTATGTTTAATTCTTCTTCTATTTCGTCAAAATAATATATCAAATTTTCAGTAGGCATATTGCCTGTTAAGTCATCTTTTGCCATTGGACAACCACCAAAGCCCTTTATAGCTGAATCAAATCTCCTACAACCGCTATCAAATGCTGCTTTAAGATTAGCTTTCCAATTATCTGGTCTAGTATGTAGATGAGCTCCAAACTCTACCTCTGGATGGGGTGGGATAAGGTTTTTAAATAAGTATGAGATATTATTGGGATTGGCAACTCCAATAGTATCTGATAGTGCCATTATCCTGACTCCTATATCAGCTATTCGATCTACCCAATGCTGACAAATATCAACATTCCACTCATCTCCATATGGATTTCCAAATGCCATCGAGATATAAACGACTAGTTCTTTGTCATGCTTCATACATAAATCTTGCATCCGCTGAACCATATCTAAGGACTCTTCGATAGTTGAGCCTGTATTTCTCATTTGAAAAGTCTCTGAGATTGAAAATGGGAAGCCTAAATAATGAATTTCTTTATGTTTTACAGCATCATTGGCTCCACGGTCATTAGCAACAATTGCCAATAATTTGGTCTTGGTAACCGATAAATCTAAGAGAGCAAGTACCTCGGCAGTATCTTTCATCTGAGGAATAGCCTTAGGAGATACAAAACTCCCAAAATCCAAAATATCATATCCTACCTTCAATAATTGATTGAGGTATTGAGCTTTTAGTTCTGTAGGGATAAAGTCCTTCAATCCCTGCATAGCATCTCTTGGACATTCTATTAATTTGATATCACTCATGCAGCTAAGATATGATTATTTTTGAGATTGTTGAAATGAATGGTAAAAAATCAAGAAACTAGCTTAACAAATTTTCTAATATCATGCCTATTAATTCTAAAGTATGAATCTTTTTAATTAATAAAAATCATTTGATAACCATTAAATTTTGGGGTTCAGACCCGTCCCCAGTCCTTCCCTTTCTAAGTAAAGGGGGACGTGAGAGAACTTGATGGAAGTAATGAATCACCAAATCAATTGTCTCCCGACCTCTTAGTAACTGACAAATTTATGGTCATTGTTGAGGGGTGTCTTGAATCTAGTATGTTTTTTTTGAAAAGTGAATTGTTTTATGAATGAGAGACTGTAGACTTAGTACCGGCGAATTTATTCGCCGTTTTATTTTGGGAACGTTTTTTGAAATAGGC
>JAUTBV010095305.1:0-17222 GCA_032361325.1 Lepetodrilus fucensis
TCCTATCAATATCGCATCAGAAAGGTAACTTTCGCGAACATTGATGCCGGGCCCCCTGGGCGGGATTTGAACCTGGAGCATCGTGAAATATTGTCAAACTTATCAAGGCAGTACAATGCTATGCATTAAATTTGGGTTATATTGTGTTTTTCTTTTGTTGTTAAATGGGGTTTAGAGTCATTTTCTAGATTCTTTCACTAATATTACGACTTGTCAGTTTTGGACAGGAGGAAACCCACAACATCCATAGTGCTGAATGTTGCAGTAAACCTGCGAGCACCGGGTGGTACTGACAAACCAAGGATGATACTTCGTTGTTACTGAAGTAGATAGAATTAGAGTGAGTGAGTTATTGTTTTATGTCATAGCAGGAATCTCTCACCCACGTGTGATGAGATAACATTTTTGAAAATATATTTTACCATATTATTTTTAAAACTAACAAAATGTATTAAGCATAAAGTCATTAATTTTCTCCCCATTAGAAAGCAGATTAATGCCATGAACAAATATCAATGTCACTACACCCACATACAAACATGTACATCAACACTATTACATAATCCAACTGGAAAAGGTGGGAAAAGAAGATTTCAACATTGGGAACATATTACCTAATAATGTCCACTCCATACAAAATGGAACAAGAACAATTGAAATAACCATATTCTGCATGATATTCATGACATTGCGATCACATTGAGCAAGGAACATTAAAACCATGAAGAAGACACAGAGTGCTTGGATGTTCCTGTGTGAAGAAGCTAACCTTTACAAGAACGGCAATTAGTGAATATTTAATGAGGTGAGAAAGTCAAGAGAATCATTCCACATGTTGACTAGCAACGCAAAGGAAAAGATAAATTCCTATAAAAGTTTTATTGAATCTTAAAGCCATGCTACCAGAGGTCCGTTCCCAACAGGCCGACTAATCTAGAACTGCAGACTAAGCTACTCCTGGAGTGAAGAATATGGCATGGCCGCTATCCAAAGTAGGACATATCGCAAATATAATTGGTGGCCTATCTAAATTATTGATAGAACTATTACCAGCAAAATGATATTTAATAAGGATCATGAGAAGAAGATTGATCATTATTTCAATTTCAGGTAATCTTTGTACATTTTAAAATAGCAAAAATACATTTGTCTGATTGCTTTCTGAAAATGACATTATATATAGGCACGTACACACACGTATCCATGTTCAGGATAGTGCAGTGGTAGTGTCAGATAATTACCCCACAGGTTCCAGTTTGAATCCCATTGAAAACATTGGAAAATACCTTCTCAATTGCCTGCCTAAGGTATATTGTCACTCTCAATATTAATAATACATATTAACTTTCAAAATTAATTAAGATAATACTAAAATCGGATCAACAAAATCGGAACCAAGTAAAACAAACTGTTAAACTATGATACAGGCATAAGATCCTAGAGAATTTGATGCCAAGATCTATGATGATCAATAAACCAGGAACTGGGCAGAAACAAAGGTCAGAAGTCGTGACAGTGTGTCATTGAAGCTGGACATTGGACCAGTGTGAGTGGACATTGGACCAGTGTGAGTGGACATTGGACCAGTGTGAGTGGACAGTGTGTCATTGAAGACCATCAGATGGACATTGCTGCATGCTCACTCTGGATTCTAATGACATGACACATCCAGCTCACTCTGGATTCTAATGACATGACACATCCAGCTCACTCTGGATTCTAATGTGGCGACATCCTTTGGGGAGACAAGAGGACAGTCCCTGCAGACTAGTTTCTGACAAAACATTTTAGCGATGTCCGTTAACGTAGTTTTAGGTGGAAGACAATCATGAAACTTTCATCATTAGGGGAGGAAGGCAGACAAGAGAGGATGCTGATGGTAATGTTATTTGCGCTGTCATTCCGGCAAAATTATGCGCGGGCTAAAACTGGCTGAGTGGGATTTGGTGTTTCTGAAATAATGGATGTCGCCTTGTGGGTGATCGTGTGGAAACAAAGATGGAAACTAGGTCAACAATATTTAAATGAGCTATTACATGCTCCACGAACAAAATATGTATTTATTGTTTGTTGTATTCATAGCATGTAGCATCATCTCTGAGGATCTATTGTCTGATTAAAGAAAGGAAAAACCTTTCGACAAATGGGATGGGTGGATAACACTATCCAGTTGGATATGATTTTCAAAGGTGATCAAATATTGCATTGACCTCTGCAGGGACATGTTCTCTAGAAGTAAATATAATTAACAGACAGTAATCAATACTGATGAGAGGATCAAATTCTAATCCCATATTGGTTGTTTATCCTTGAGAAATTCTCATTGATATTCATTGTGATATTGATTATTGTGACCAACACAAGACTGAGAGGGAACTACTGTTCGTTGCTTTAATCATGGAGGAACTACAACAAAAAAATAAATACTAGAGGACTGGAGAAAAAGATTACCTTTTAACAATTTTAATATGAAATGTAAAGCGAGTCATGCAGAATGAAGCCCTCGCTATTGCTGTGGAGATAAAAGGGGCACAGGATGCAGACCAATCAAATCACAGCATCGTCTATCTTGTAATGTCCCTGTGCAATGTAACGATGTCAATTAACAAAATTACTCTGTAAGTCTAATGCGGCAAGTACAGAGGTTAATCAAGTGTTACCGAGCACGCAATCAGCCGAAGCTTTCTTTTTAGCTTCTTCAAACCTCTCCACTATACAATAGTCCTAATCATAGAATGCATCTCCATTCTCTCGGTAATGGACAATGTTTATACATACAACTAAATCAATTCCACGTATTGCTGAGTTATGTCCTGAAGCACTCAAGATATAACCTTCCATTTGCAGATTATGTCCTTTTTATCATAGAACAATAATCCACAGCATGACATTTCCATAGTAATTGTATGTAGATGGTGTTTTCCCAGGTAAAATTGGTCATCATCTTTACGGAGACTACGAGAAACATGCAGATGTTGTTTAGTGTTTGTGTTATATTTTCAGTAACCTTGGAGGTAAACACATAAAACATGTGCCTTGGGGTATTGCTGATTCTATTGCTGGTTTAATGATAGATATATTATCCTAAAGATTTATTCAACTTGCTAGGGACATCATTTATCACAATAGGAAATAAGTTCTTAAGTCTTGAACGAATATTAAAATTTGGGGATTGGTACGTCTCAATACTGACCAATTTGGAAAGTAACGCAGATTTAAAAAGAAACTAAATCAACGGCAGTTACAAAAGGCGTGAAAATGATTGGCATCGACCATGGCCACCAGGTGAAGACAGACTGAGACTGAAAGACTGTGGATACTATTACAAGAATGGCACCGAGACTGAAATAGAGACTGGAAGACTGCCTGTCAGTTTAATACACAAATCCAGCTTTGCTTTGTCTCCATCGTGAGCATACAGATCATAAATTTCCATTCCATTTTTCTTCCATAATTTCTTCTCTTGGCGCCAATGGCTAAAGCAGTCTTACAGGCACCTTGTAACAAAATCCTGAGCTGAATTTAAAATAATCAATACATTCCCTCATCTCCCTCAGTGTGATGTTTGCGTCGGTCCCCAGAGCAGACCGGCAGCCCATTCCGCCAATCAATAAGCAACTGCCGCGGTCTAAATGACCGAATTTACGCACAAATCAATGCAACGGAATGGCCGGTGCACAGCGCCGTCACCTCTTGGTTGGCCAGACAATCTGATGGACGAGAAACTGCAGCTGCCCTCCACACACTGTGATAACTGACTTTGTCTTCTTTGATGTTCCAGATACATATATCAATATAGATACAAGTAAAGAAGAAATAAAATCTAGAAAAAAATCTAATCTGTGAAAACACTTCATTGTTCTTTATGGGTGTCCATATTTAGTAAAAGGAAATTAGTGGAAGCGTATTAGGCTTTTCTGATCAGAAAGAAATATGACATGCAATATTTCAAATAACAGCAAGGACGTTTTGTACTCTGTTTTCTGGGATGTCACACATGTCTATCAAACTGTAGACATAATAGTAACTAGCAGCCCACTGTGTTACAATGCTAGACGGTATGTCAGGCACCGCTAAAAATGCTTTGTTGGTGAAAGTACCATAGTTCTAATTTGATATAAAGAAATGCTTTATCAATTTATCAGAAAATATGTTGGTTGCCATTTGCAAAACATACTAAAAGGTCAAGTTATCTTCTAACAATGTTCAAAACCTTTTTACTTTTGCCAAAGGATGAACAGATAAAGGTTGTCGCTGTGTGTGTGTGTGTGTGTGTGTGTGTGTGTGCGTGTGTGTGTGCGCGCGTGCGCGCGTATGTGTGTGAATGGATTCAGCTTAAGACTAAATTTTGAACTCAGATATAAAATATTGAACACAAAGCACAAAGCAACACTAAAGCTGTAAAATGCTGTAAAACTGGAATTTGTAAATGGCAGTGTACAATTCATAAGGTCATTGTTTGAGTACCACAATGGCTCAGATCGACAGAGTCATACCTAGGAAAGAAATGTTTTCAAACGATATATAATCATAATATTACCAAAGATCTCAAATAATCAGAGATATCAAGTAAAGAAAACTTTACAAACATTTTTCAGTACAGCTGGCTAACATATTTCTAGTCTATAGCTACAGCTTCTCTATGAAAGAAAGTCTTTAAAGAAATGCACCAGACAGAACAGTAATGTGATACACTGACCAGTACGCTAGACACGAGACCATGAAACCATCTAACCAGCAGATGAGAAGAATCCTAACTCCACTAACAAGCTTATTTCCGTGATAATTGATGAAGTCTGTCAAAATATTGTATCAGCAGTCATCTGCCACTATGTCCTCCAAAAGAAATGAAGAACTGGGTGGTATTACATAACAATAATTGACCTGGCCATCCCGTGACATGTCTAGCTGAGCAACCTTTATGACATCATCTAATGACATCATCTAATGACATCATCTAATGACATCCTGTAATGACATCCTGTAATGGTGTCCTGTAATGATGTCCTGCAATTATGTCCTGCAATTATGTCCTGTAATGATACAATGTCCTGTAATCATGTCCTGTAATTATGTCCTGTAATGATACAATGTCCTGTAATCATGTCCTGTAATTATGTCCTGTAATGATATAATGTCCTGTAATTATCTCCTGTAATGATATAATGTCCTGTAATCATGTCCTGTAATGATACAATGTCCTGTAATCATGTCCTGTAATTATGTCCTGTAATGATATAATGTCCTGTAAACATGTCCTGTAATCATGTCCTGTAATTATGTAATTATGTCCTGTAATGATATAATGATGTCTTTATATTGCTTTAGTTCTAAAATAGTTTTAATTCTTTCTGACAGGTTTTATGACATGAAAGCATTTTGAAATGCAGTTATCTGACAGTGTCTACTTCAAGTTCTTGGAATACTTCACATCTCTGTAGTGACAGGCCTCAAATTTACAAATTTTAACAAGAAGCCAAATGGATCCTGCAGAGCCAACAACAAATTAGTCGCTAAATTGAACCCTGAGGTGTAATATGTTGTGATGTGTGGCTCATGTGGTGATGTGCCATGTGAAGTGTGACTCATGTGTTTTGTCTTATGTGGTGTGTGACATGTGATGTATGGTGTCACTTGTGATGTGTGACTCGTGTGTTTTGTCTTGTGTGATATGTGACATGTGATGTATGGCGTCATATGTGATGTGTGACTCATGTGTGTTATCTTGTGTGATGTGCGACATGTGATGTGTGGTGTGATGTGTGACATGTGTGCTGTGTGATGTGTGAGGTGTGAGGATGGACCCAAGACTGAGATCTCGTACAAACTCAGATTAGTCAAGAGGCGGGCGTCATCTCACCACCATCTGTCAGTTACACTATGATTACATTCCCAGGGTATTAGTATGTGGGGACATCAATGTGCCTAGGCACGGGTCAAGATGGACTTACAGAGCGTACTGTTTCTACTTTGTCATGATTACTGAAAGCAGCTCTGTGTCGGGTGTATAGCAGCCTGGTCTGCCTTTGTTGCCCTGACAGGTGGAAGACTGTCAGTTGTTGTTGTTGGGTTTTACATCGACTGCATGCGTCAGGATTTCTGGCCAACTTTATACCTGTGAGATGGTTCTGACAGATCCCTTGTGATCTCCGACAAATCTCACAGGACTTGCACTTCTTTCAGTCCCAGTCTGATCTCTTAAGGTGATGAAACACGACCAGGAGTCCGGGAGATGATGGCTGCAAGCATCAGCATCTGTCCTGGAGTCTGTGCTGCATGTCTCCTGTCTGGAAGCTAGTCTGCCAGACTCTGACCAGTCTTACATTGGGCAGCTAGTCCACCAGATTTAGTCTTACATTGGGCAGCTAGTCCACCAGATGTAGTCTTACATTGGGCAGCTAGTCCACCAGATTTAGTATTACATTGGGCAGCTAGTCCACCAGATTTAGTCTTACATTGGGCAGCTAGTCCACCAGATTTAGTCTTACACTGGGCAGCTAGTCCACCAGATGTAGTCTTACATTGGGCAGCTAGTCCACCAGATTTGGTCTTACATTGGGCAGCTAGTCCACCAGATTTAGTCTTACATTGGGCAGCTAGTCCACCAGATTTAGTCTTACATTGGGCAGCTAGTCCACCAGATTTAGTCTTACTTTGGGCAGCTATTCCACCAGATTTATTCGTAAATTGTTGATATCAATGACTTCATGCAGAGGTCAATACTATCTATGGATATGCAAGTATGGTATCTGCTAAAGGATGAACTAGTTTCAGATCTATACTCCTTGATGACATTGGATCTTACAGGAAGTAGTCTCTAACACATTGTCCTCGACATGCAGTTGTCTCTCCATGCATGTACCTGACACACAGTCCTCTCCCTGGCTCCACTATCTGACCCTGACTCCTCCTGTTCTCCCACCCCCACAGGAAGCTGACCAGCTATTGACCAATTGTAATGGACCCATCCCTAGGGGTCAGAACCAGCTGCTTATAACTTGCAGGCAAAATATTTGATTTGGAATTAATTGTGAGCAACAATATTCCTGATTCCTGGCCTGTATCAATACCGATTCCCTCCGGATCTATCTCCCTCTGAATACACAGCAGACAGGACTGGCAGCAGTCGTAGGACAATAGTACATGCATCTCTCAGGAGAGTGGACACATCGACACCATCTAGGCGTGTCAAACCAGTATTACACTTGTCTAGGTATTCTTCAGCAAACGGCAAAGTCAATTGTTCCTATGTCAAAATCACTGCCTTATGAAAGCTAGACACATTGAGAATGTGAAGATTACAGTGATGACGTCTCGCTCTGACACAGAGATGGTTGTGCTGCTGACGGCATGCCATGAAAACACGGAAAGCTATAATGTAATTGAAACTAAACAATGACTACCAACATGCAATGTATTCTGGAATTCCACTGGAAAGAGTGGATGGATCGCTAAGCCAAAATTAACTCGTCTGTGTAATCAAATTGTGTTGACAGTACAGTAAATAGGGCAAATAATTATTGTTATTGTCGGTCATCATGGTTATGACAGGAAACATTCCAAAAAGATGTTGGAATAATAGAAAATCCAAGAAAACAACTTAACAACATGAAAAACAAATTTGTCCATAAAATAACAGGAAACAGCAAATTATACTGTGAATGATTGACGAATCTTTCAAAATACGAGTTTTCAAAATCTTTCAAATTACGGTCTGGACTGAAATATACATTCACACATTTATTGGAATTTTCACGGGAACTGCCAAATTAGTTTTCACGTGACTGTTGACGTGACTATTGACGTAGCTGTGGCTGTGGCTGAGGGACCAGGTGCTGTCTCGGGGCGGAGATAGGCTGCAGTGAGAAGGACTTGATGAGACAGGTGTGCCAGCTCCTCACAGAGTTGTGGAGTCACCGCGGAGCTCTGGCAGAGGTGTCAGAGCCATGGCTGCCGCGCTCATACCCACATTAGTGACCCTGCGTGGAGCTCCCAGGTGATAATTAGCCAGCTTAGCGATATTAACACGTGATCATCATCTACCGCTAAACTCGTCTCTGCTGATGATTTGGTGGAATGACGTAGAGTTAATTCCACACCTGATCACCGTTAGGACGACGAGTTATAAATACTACATGTATACATGTCACCTCCACCTCGTAGTCCAGTCAAATGCTCATCTCTGTCAAACTTACCACTTTCAATTAACTCTATGGTACAGGACAAATGTTCCCACTCTTGTCCTGTACCGTAGAAGCTGGTGAACAGACTGATTGAAGAACACTGAGAACTTGTATCATCAAAACACTGAGAAATGAATTTGCTATCAGACCTCTAGGACACAGAACATTGGTGGTTAAAATAATAAAATATTTATGGATACATAACAAGACTGATATAATTGATTTTCCATATTTCAGAATTAAATTAAAAATTCCTACTTTCTGTCAATACAGGTTGTTTATAGTCATAACTGCAATAGACAACATCCTGGCAACTGCACCAGTCTCATATAATACGTGTGTGAAAGACGATCCGGAAAGAAAACACTGGCTCTAAATAATTAATGAATCCAAACAGAGAAGGCACACATGTATTTAGCAAACTTTGATAAGACAGACCTGCTTGTAGACTGGTGACACGGGGGTATAGTAGAGTGGTAACCGACGTCGATCGATTTCATGTAAAACTTGTCATAATTTCTGCACTATTGCCGTATTGGCTGTGTAGTCTGGACGGGAAGTGATAATAACAGTACGGTAGTTTGTAAAAAATAATAAATTCTTTGTTTACCTGTTTATTTTTAATTAGGAACATGTCACATAACATATGCTCCTTGATCAAGACATTAAAAGCGTATTTCAATAATGAACAATGTCGTTATTATAACGATTACATTATATTGTAGACAAGAAAGAAGGATATAATTGCATACCTAGATTAAATTACCTGCTGTGGTAGAACATCTAACAATAGTGTAAACTATTTAAGAAATAAATTTACAAAACAAATATCATAAAAAGCGAAGTTCCTTTGTTGATGTAAAAAAATATATATTAGAATGGGAAGAAAAAACACATCTGAAAATATATTGAGCTAAAGTACATTACCCCTGCAATAAGATTTGATTATTTCAATGCAGCTGGATTTCTTATGCCCTTTGAAGACAGTAGATTCCTCACAATTAAATAATTACTTTCTCAGTTGAGGCCTTTATGTCTATTGATTTCTTTTTCTTTCTGCTGCAATGCCATTGTACTTGTTCCAGCTTTGTCTCTCCGCCGTCCCTGACTACTTGTGTTTGACCATCTCCCCATCTCCCCAGCAGTACAGCCGTTTTCTTAAACCATTATAGAAGTTAGTGAATACAGAGTTTAACGTCGCTGCGGGAATCTTTCATCCATTTGCGACGATTTTATAGAACCCATCATGGTATTTTTATTTTTTTCTCCAGAAAAATATTATGTACCATCATCAGCAGTATACTTTATACATAAATAATATTAGGAGCATTTAAACATTTTCTGTCTGTTAAATATTGTACATACAACATCAGTGTATTCTTCGTTTCTTCAAAGCAACTAGTGATCTCTTTCACTGAAAAGTCACGTTACTTATAATAACTAACTCAGCTACATTAGCAGTATATTTCTCAGGTATTCCTTGGAAAAAGTCAGCGTTCTATTTCAACGACAATACTACAGAGCTACGCAGGCACCGACAGCCAGAGATTTACAGCCCCAGGTGTCGGATAACTTCGTCTTTACGCCATTGTTTCAAAAACGCTCGTAAACATTTCTCTAATACTGCGTATCCACCCACATAATGGCTTCAGATTTCTGTATAAAGTCAAAAAAATATAACCCAGTACAGATATACTTCTCATCTACACTTCCCATGTATATTTTCCTTGTATTGTCATTAACAAACAGTAAACGGAATTTCACCGTTATATTAAATCCAAATTTGCCATACATGATGAATTTTTTTTTATTGTCTATTCAGGTTTTATCTTCTATTGACATTAGCAGTTTCTCTCCATAAATCGACTGAGTATCTTGAGATAATTCCCACTGAAAGCATTGAAATAGCGACGTAAATAATACATAAATGCCAGCACCTTTTTGTGCCTGTTTTTACTTGGCCGTTACGTGGCATGTCTGTGGTAAAGTGATACCCTGCCTAGGATTGCCTGAAATCAATGTGTGCATGTAACTCTTCTTCATGTTATAGGCGTCACGCCAGTTTCTGATCAAATTTCATCTTTGTGACATTGTTACCTTGTATCGGAGGAGGTTTATCAATATTTAATATTGACATGAAACAGAACATACAAGTTTAGTAACAAAATATGTATATATAGATATTAATAAAAGCTGTGGGTTATATTTATTTATTTAATTTTAATTTAATTTTGTTATTGTTGTTGTTTTTTTCCGAGAAGAAAAACAATTTATATTGTAAGATGGGAATTATTCTAGTATTAATATCCAAATATTCATAATAAATTCAGATTAGGAGCTAGAAATAAAATATTCATATTCATGTAATGAGCCATTTTCAACAATTTAATGTGTGTACTATTCCATTATATGTATAGCTACCATCAAACAAGACTCTGCAATGTAACAAAGATAAAACACAATCATAATAATGATAATAATAAACAATATAAACAAAAATATGTAAATGTATGTTATGCACCAAATCTATGTTCAAAAGCTTGTTCATAATGCTACAGAAACAGCAAACTACAAGTTAAAATTTAAACGATTTGTTACTAGGCGTTTTAAAGATTATCAAAATTTTGATAACGATGTCAGAAGTGGGAGAAGTCGGCTATTCCCTGAGGAATGCGATGCGCCGATGCTCCGACGACGTCTGAAAGATTAGCGCTATCAGCGGTGTGCCTGGGTAATGGTTTCGTACCCACCACAGCAGGGGTCACGTGACCTCCACACGCTAGCCACGCGTTCACTGGCGCACGACATCGGTCATGGTCGATGAAGCGTGACTCAGGTAGCACCAGATAAGGACAAAGGTGGGACTCGGGTGTCCACGACCACACCGCGCAAACTGTCAGGAGAAGGTGGTGTACATGGGGGGGTACCGTAGAGGTTTGTGCATTCTGTAGCAGTTGATGCATACCTGCACTGGCAGTAAGCTTTTCAGTGAAAGGTGTGCTAAGTTTGAATACATCCAGGGAATAAAAATCCCTAGGTAGCTTGCAATACTGTACATTATTTTATTGAAACAAAGAAAAATTCAAATATCCGTCAAAAATCGCAAATAAAAATATTCTGACAGTGAACGTATCAAAACAAAGTGAGTGAGTAAATATGGAGTTTAATGTCACTGCGGGAATCTTTCACCCATTTGCGGCGATATCAAAATAAAGATAAATTATCTAATTTAATTTTAGAATACGTAATAGCTTGATAAAACAGTAAGATGATGTATGTTATCAATACCATTCAACCCAAAGAGTGCCCCTCTAAGTACAGTAACATTGATTACAAATTAAAAAAGTCTTTACTGGCTTAGAAGTACAAATAATTATTTTCCATTGATGAATTCTATTGTAAATATGAAAGGTTGTTTGGAAATACGGTATTTAAACAGCAAAATGCAATTAATAACATTAATATAGTAAACTTTTCTCATTTAAAATATTGTAAATGTTTCTCATTTAAAATGTTAATAACAAAAATTAATATGAATAATGTAATAATAAAATGAATTATTAAGATATAATTGATTACCATTAGGCAGAGAAAGAAATGATAATTTATCAACTTCTTTGAATGCCAACATGATCAGTGAAAGTTAGCAGATAGTTAGATGTATTAAGTGACTGCTAATGACATAATGCTACTAATTGCTAAAGGTTGATTTCCCAAGACAGAATTCTACAATGTTTGAACAGATAATTGTAGTTGCACACTATACTCGGAAATTGCACAATACTGCGATATATAAGAAAAGCATATTTTGATAAGGATGTAAACGGTACCATATAAACTAGAGCACAAATCAGTAAAAACCAACATTTTGTCCTCATCATTAACTATTTTTTTTAGTAGTAATCCTATACTTGTCTACATTGTCATGATATGAAACAAAAACTAAAGTATCACAAATTCCAAAAGAAAGTCGACATATAATATGAATATCTGTGGGTTTTTTAGTTTGATCTTCTGCGTGTGTTGTTGTCATCTTTTTTTTCAACCAGATGACATCTGCCAGTCTGCATCAATAGTAGACAGCAAAGTGTTCAATTAGAACACATCCAGATAGAACACATTCAGTTAGAACACATTCAGTTAGAACACATTCAGTTAGAACACATTCAGTTAGAACATATTCAGTTAGAACGCATTCAGTTAGAACACATTCAGTTAGAACACATTCAGTTAGAACGCATTCAGTTAGAATGCATTCAGTTAGAACACATTCAGTTAGAACACAACACATTCAGTTAGAACACATTCAGTTAGAACACATCCAGTTAGAACACATTCAGTTAGAACACATTCAGTTAGAACACATTCAATCACCAGACTCCCATTTGGTCGTATGGCACACAACAAAATATAGATTTCTTCCTAAATACTGCGTAGTGTCAATTTAGTGTGCAATAAAATGAACCACATAGTAACACTACAACACAGAGAACCATGTCAACACTTAGCCGTGAAATACGATGACTGTAGTGTTTTAACCGATAGATTTACATAGAGTAGAGAGGGGTTAATATTTTATTGGCTATATGTTAAGATATTTGACATCAAAGGTTATGAACCGTTGAAACAAAGTAGAGCCCAATACAAATTTTAATTCCATTTCTATGAAATATTAAGTATATGATAAATAAATAAGTAGCGTGAAAAAAATATATAATAAAATAAAAACATTAAGCTTTGAAGACAAAGAAGTATGCATGGATGCTGTCGATTGTTGTCCTTTGTTGAAGATCGGCGAGTTGTGAGGCCTGTGTTTACTGCCACCAATACATCTGAAACCGAGCTCTGTTATCATACCGCAGTGGTAACATGGTGTTTACCGTGATACCCGACAGGCCAATCGATTGGGCTGTGAAATCATAGCAGCTACCCACCTGTCCACACCTACGGGGGATTGTAATGGGGTTTATCTCGTTAATTCACCTGGGTATTATACAGGTAGAGGACAATGCCAGGTAATCTGGCGTCCAGCAAGCCTGGGTGACAATAGGTCCGTGGATGGGAATTATAACATCATGCAATATTGTGTTGACCATGTTAATTGCTGTGACAAAGGCAGATCGAACCTTGGGTAGGTTTTCGTGGTGGACGTGTCAGTGGTCTGTTGATTTGTCATAACACAACATGGAATTAATTAATGCATACGGTATTCATATAAATATATAGTTGTTCTCACAATGTTATGGATTGCAGAGTAACTATCTAAATGTTTGCTATATTCCACAAGGAATTGGTTAAGTTAAGAAGTGTATTTAATTATTATTTAATTCTGGGAATAATGTTAAAATCTTACAAATACCTATACAGTGAAACTATTTCATCTCATTTAATAAAATGTAAATATGTTTGTGTGAAATAAAATTGCGTTAATTTGAATACAAATGTAATTGGAAAAGGAAAACATGATATAAATCTCAATGAAGCAACTTGTACACATTGAAAAATCTAAAATGGCAAATTGTATTTAAAATACATATTTACATGCTGGACTATATTTTGCCCCAATTCCTTTACATTTACTGCAATATAAAATATGCTTAAATCATATTTCTTACAAATTCATAGATGTAATTTGATGATTACAAAGCGGTTCCAGTGATAGAAATCCGGGGCTGTGTTCTTTATATACACTGCCAATACTAGCCTGGTTAGAACTCTGCCTGCAGAAATGAACTCAATCAATTTTGTTTTGTTTTTAAAGAAAATGTTTCTTTTCTTTAAATAATTAACAAAAACAAGCACAGTGAATGCAGGCTGTTCTTCACAGGGCTTCAGGCTGTCAGCTACAAATACAATATTTCCCACAAGAATAGCTCAATGTGTGGTAGCGGAAATTGACACAATGAATGATTTACATCGTCCTCAGTTGTAATGTGATTTCACAGAAAGTAGTCAAACTAGCTGTTTATTAAATAAAACAAACTTTCCTTGCTTTATATTCCAAGCATTTCTCAGGAACTATTTTTAACAGAGTATTGATACAAATGATTTCTAAATTACTGGGTAATGACCACTGAGATTGCCATGCCCAAGGGTATCAAGGAGACATGATGTGCTGAAATACTTTTGTTCAGAAAATAAATTTCTTCAAATTCTCTACCCAATCTGATTAACTTTTAGCATGACTCTTATCATTGAAATATTTTACATTGTAATTCTTTGTTTATATATATATATATATATATATGTTGGAATTCTTTGTTAATATAATTGAGATGTTTTAATTTGTAATTCTTTGTTTATATATTACTTAGATATTTTATGTTGTAATTCTTTGTTATATTTTATGTTGTAATTCTGTCATGAAGACATTATCGAGATGTTCTGGAGTCCACATGTATTTACGTGACAAATCAGTTTATCACAAGTCGTGCAGGTCTCCTAGGAAACACATTAATCACAACAGTCCAGTGATAATCTGTGACCACGTTACGTAATAAGTATACAGCTTGGACAACACGCACTCCTGTTTACTTATTTATTTATTCGTAGCGGTAAGACACAAGGTCTCAATATTGGAAACATTTCCACAATATATCTATCAAAAATCTCTTGAATCAGGTTAGTTTTCATATTAATTTTGCCAATAATGCTGGTGATTTATATATTTATATAATATTGGATAATTGGACAATGGCAACTTTGAAAAAAGGTCAACGACTATTAGTGTTCTATACATGTGTCAATGAATGAATATAGAGTTTAACGTCTCCGCAGGAATCGTTCACCCATTTGCGACGAACATTGTGTCAACAACCCGTAGTGTTATATACATGTGTCAACAACCAGTAGTGTTCTAGACCTGTGTCAACCACTAGTAGTGTTCTATACACTTGTCAACAACCAGTAGTGTTCTAGACCTGTGTAGTGTCATCAATGCACTTTACCTAACTGCCAATATTGGCTTCTCCTTAGTATTGAGCGATTATTCAAACAGTTGGTGCAGATAAAATATTCAATGAATCTGGTTGCGAAAATAGCATATCTGCATGCAGTGTTATTGTCGAGGTCCATCTACATATCTGCGACTGCCGTTATAGAACCAAAGAAGACATGACCTAACAAGGATACAGACATTGTGGGATAAATCAAAGCGGGTTTTTGGCATTGTTCCAGACTACTTTCTAGGTACCGTTCAATATTCCCTTTGTTTATGCTTTCTCCGGGCATTAACTAGCACAATGTACTTCACCCTTTGAAGGAAATAATGATGGGATCGATCAACTGCTGGTGCCGACCTCACTGGAGGTCACTTCCTGTCACAGACGCAGAGGTCAAGAAAGAGCTTCCAAGACCTCAAGGCAGATCTAGAAGACGACTACTCTCAGTGGAATCAATAATGGCCGCCAGGACCAGCGATTGTCAAATATGCCAGCTTTAACCAGTGTCCAAATTACTGTCTTCAAAATGGAAATTGTGGAAACAATATTGCCTTGGAAATGTAAATTCTTGAAAGTCGTTGGTGTGCATGTCACAGAACCATTACCATGGCAACCAACCATCTTACAGTAAATTTTGAACTAATCACCTTTTCCAATTATCTTAGGGATAATAAATAATTGTAAATAGGCTAAATAGAGGTTGTTGGGAAAGTTGGAAATTAGACATCGCTCATTACAGGGAGTACTGTCACATAATCCATGGTGATTAGGGGTATTAACCTTCTACACGTTACCGACAAGGGGAGATCCCTTAGGGACCAGGTATTGTAATCAATCTAACAGCACCTGAAGAAGCACAGATTAACTATTCTAAACAAATATTTGTAAATACACATCGTTTTTTAAAGTAGGTATCCCCCACCCCTTCTGCAGACCACCCAAACTCTCTCTCTCTCTCCCCTCTCTCTCTCCCCTCTCTCTCCCCCCCCTCTCTCTCTCCCCTCTCCCTCTCTCTCTCTCTCGCTCTCTCCTCTCTCTCTTTCATCATAACCCCATTATGAATATCATAACCTCTTTTAGATCTTCCACCATACAAGTTGGTATTGATCGCGACGTGCCGCCTTATCGCTAGATGACACGTGTCTGTAGACGGAACCAACAGAATAGTTCCAGGAACAGACAGATGGAACCCAATCAGAGTCCGAGCATTGCCGGTTGAGATCCGGTTCCGGATCACATGAGATCTCTCCGTCTCCACTGTGCAGAGGCAGACGTACGGGAAAACTATCTATGAAAAACATGTCTGCCTCCTACTGCCAACCCTTACAAATGTCAGCGGCGTTAAAATAGATTTAATGAGGACAGGTTCTTCCTGCTGGAGAGCCACTGGTCTCCTACTGACACGATCAGACCAATGTCGTGACAGCGCCATGACAAAGGACATGTCAGGTTAAAAGGATTTGTTTTTCATTTGGAACAAAATTGAAAATTTCACTGAAAAATAACCTATAGGTATGATATACAATGAAGGAATCATAAATAAATTGTACATGTGAAACACTAACTGTATCGCAAGCGGCTAACGGCCAACAGTATATAAAGACATTCATACATATAAAAATACTTCACCGTTATCTTAGATGTACATAGTAAAAAACGTTTTTGTATAAAAGTATCAATCATTAAATATTAATGAATAAAATAAGCATATAGCAATTGATATTATATATTAATATTCATATGAATATCATATTACAATGTTTTAGATCAACACATAAAAAGAAATACAAGAAATATGAACCGCACAGCAATACAGTGCCGATGTATTCTTTGTATTTCGTACAATTTTAATAAAAACCAAAAGATTAAATGTTTCCTATTCATCGATCTGTGCATGACCTACCCATAACTGATGGTTGTGCCAAAGGACAATGTCTTGGTAACACTGCGCGATCGGTTGACATCAGAAATCCACCAATGGTGTATGACATGTACTTTTTTCCTTTTTTTTTTGTATTGGTGTTTAAAGTCGCTTTCTAGAATCTTTCACTAATATCACAACTTGTCAGTTTAGGGCAGGAGGAAACCCACAACATCC
>JAUTBV010095316.1:0-13785 GCA_032361325.1 Lepetodrilus fucensis
TCTCTCTCTCTCTCTCTCTCTCTCTCTCTCTCACTCTCTCTCTCTCTCTCTCTCTCACACACACACACACACACACACACACACAATACACATTTTCAACAACTTTGTTATAGGATTACTAGCTTATATAAACATTCCCATGTTTTTATCCAATAGCATGCATGTATAGTCATCATCCAATGCAATGCCCATAGGGCCTACCCTGAAATGCCATTATAAAATTACGACCTAAATGCATACGTATTACACTTGAGTCATTGTCGATGGTTAATGCTTGAGAAACACAAGAAGCGGAATTAGGGTTTGATCTCCAGATAAACATGCACATTGTTAACGTTAATAGTTTATGAATTAGTTAAAAACAACGATTAAGTGATGCTTCATGTTAATGAGAGTCACGTGATACTATGGATTATCTGTACAGAGTGAAATTAACGCTATAATTCGCTGGAAGGATGAGGAAAGCTTTATCATTACTTTTACCAAAGGATCGGTAAAATGTGACTAATAGAAATCATTGGATTAATGTAATTAATGCATCATGTTATAAGCGTTAAAGTTCTTATTACGATGTTACATGACAATACAGTTTGAGAAGTGTAGATACAGTTCTAACTGTTGAACAGAAAATCAAGGTAATGAGTTACACGCTACCGAACATATGACATACTTACCGTATGTAGGACATGTCCTCTAGAAGAACACCAGAAGACTGATAATAATAAAATGTCTCACTCGGTAATATAAAAATACTATGAACGTCGATTGTTACTTGTAAGTCATGTATGGGCCTACTAACATATCATATTCATAAGAATTCATTTAAAAGGTGAACAGTTAGCATTAGCAATTACACCTTCAAGACACAATTACGCTGTGATGCTGCTACGAAGCTAATTGTCAAAGATCAGTCCTGTAAACGACTAAGCCGATATCTATTATCGCTCATACAATCACCCGCATATTTATTTCGTATTCCCGAGACAGACTACTGTCAGGTAGAGAGATATGTCGATGGAAATTAAATCCCCAACAATTTCACAGCATTTAAACATTGCTTCTCCCGGAAGAATTTCAAATGGGTAACATTCCAACATGCGCCGGTAATATTGAAAATGCAGAAACTTAAATATCTTAGCATTGCCAAATTTTAACAAGGTACATATAATTTATAAACCCATAAAAACATGTTTCTGGTGTTTGGCAAGTGCATATGCCTTGGAAACAGATGATGAAGAGCAGATTGTGTTTCACCATGCACCGATTTATGCTGTCACGGTATCTATGCTTGGACGCGTATACACAATTCTATTACCCTTATTCGTAGTACATATTGAAAAATAGATCTTGAGAGATGTAGAGAGCATCTGGTTTATAACGTATTCTAGGAGGGACGATTTACAGGCATGTTTATCCTGGACCTGGTTTATGTCTGAATCAAAACTTGGATTCCAGAAATATGAAGACCGCCGTTACACTTGGCTATGAACATACCCGAATACCCATTAGTGCATGGGCAATACAAGGCAGATTGAAACTACTGTATCATACAGTGTATGTATGTGTATTAGTCTCTTGTCAAAGACGTTTTCTAGCAATATTTATAACTGTAGGAATTTTCCATAACAATATAAAAAATCATTCAAAATCGAAAGAAAATGCTATACGTAACGTCTTTGACAAGGACATGTGTATATGAACAGAATCTCAATATAACAATATTCAAAAGCTATAGTCAAACTATTCGATCTTCACACAATGCACTATACTGTCTGTTTGCTCTTCACTTTCAAGTCATAGATGCCTATTTATATTTGGAATAGAAATATCGATACATACAATGGTCTGTTATAAACTCTATTTTATGTACAAACCCTTAGATAACGTTTGATGACTAGAATAGCTAGTCAGTCTACACACGAGGACCTATCTGGTCTCTATCTGTATGTTCAGCTGGTTTGTTTCCAAATATAATACATGTAATAACATCTGTTCTTATGCGAACAAATGACCAGACATCAACGGAAATGAAGATGTACCGAAATGTGAATTCAACGAATTATATTTCTATTTATATCTTATCATGTCTGTGCATCGCCCACCAATATCTGATATTCAAACTTTAACACATATAAAGATGGCCTAATGTGACAAGGATAATTAGAAATCTGGATCAGCTGAAACAATGTGACGTCAGAACAAAATTGACATTTGACTACGAATGTTAATCCGCAGTCTAAAAGAAAAACCAAACAGAATTGATGTTCAAAATGTCATAGAAAGAACACTTAATTTTTCTTTGATAACGATTTTGAATACATAGACGGTTGCTTAATATGTCCATGGATTCCATCAATTCCATTATTTTAAATGAATGACAATATTATCTATACTTGCCCCACTTTTCAGTATAATAATATCTCAATACTAATAATAGTACCTGAAGATTCTGATTCCCACACGACGTTTGAAACATATATTATGCCTCTCAATGTTTCATGGATGAATATAATTATCTCCCTTTGATGGTAACTTCCGCCACCGATTGAAGGATTTGCTTGGTGGATTTCTAATCTACCTCAGTTTAACATCACATTGATGCTAGCTTCCGTTTACGTTGGCTAATTTCCATGTTTGCGAGGCTTGGCGTAATCGTAAACGGCTGATTTTGATATAGCTCGGATTGTTCTCAAACCCTAGTGTTGATAGACAATTTGTAGGGCGATAGTATTTGCAATGTTTGTACGCTTTCCGTTTGTTTTCTTCCCGTCGCTGCTTGAAGCACGCACAACACAATACAGTTCTCATTTAAATCAACTCGATTGTCAGTCTGTTTACGCCTACCGATATGTATGTTATTGAGTAACTTACGTATATTTAGGAAATGGAAGATCCACTGAAATCTTTATTTGTATTGTTCTGGCAATGATATGGGACCAAAGCTAGTACAGCTCACATTGTATCCGTTATAATTTTTTAATTTACGTGTTTCAGTGGTGTGAAAGAAGTTGATATTGATGCACCTCAATGAAATAAACACATTAACGGCTTATAATGATATTAACATGTACTTTCTGCATTGAACATCGTAACTCACTACCAGGAAACATTATTAAATATACAGAACAATTCATGTAAAAGCTAAAATATTTCTTACCATTTAGTGCGATAATGAATTACTCGGGGCAGTTATATATATATATATATGTGTGTGTGTGTGTGTGTGTATGTGTGTGTATATGTGTGTGCATGCGCGCGCGCATGTGTGTGTCTGTGTGTTAGTGTGTGTATTTAAATATGTATATATGTATATACAAAGTGTGAGTCCAATTAGAAGAGTCTGTTGCTAACAAAGATTCCTTCTGGTATTGTCCAGGTAACAGTAGAACTTGCTACACTCTACTTAAAGCAATGCACACTGGTCACATGATTCTAGCTATGTAGCATATAATGGGCAACTAGAACACGAGATGATAAAAGGTTCCACAAGGACATTCTGAAGTGGAGAAACCTACAGGTGTGTATAGTTCTGGGAGGACATTATGGAATACCGGTAGTATCCAGTGAATACACATGATCCTATACTGTTTCAACATGTTAGAATATACTTGACTAATGGAGTTGGGACGGGTGGTAGCGCAACGGTAAAGAGTCCAAGGCCCCGGATGCCCGGGATCAACGTTCGCGAAAGTTACCTTTCCGATGCGATCACGTTTGGATGCGCTGTCTGTAACGTGACAATTCAGTTATCATACTTAGTTCGTCTGTACTAGCTGGTGCTTGCAGATTTGCTGCAACATTCAACGCTACGGATGTTGTGGGCTTCCCCCTGCCTTTAACTGCATTGAAAGAATCATGAAATCAAATCTATAAGCCACACTTATAATAGAAATGGAAATAAAATAAAATAAAATAAAATAAAATGTAAGAATGAGTTTCACGCACCCAATGCATCAGTCTTATATTGAATATTTACTCTTTGATTATCAACCTAATTAGCGATAAATAAGATAAATTTGTTGTCAGACGGTTTCTCTTGCTTCGGTATTTATGTACAAGCTATATAATGACATGTACCCTTCGCCTGTAGACGTTCTACCTTTGAGTACTTACATTGAGGGAGACAGTACATCAACACATGTATCCCCGGGGACTCATTGACAGACCATAGCACGCACATCGTAGAATTACACAAGCAACCCTTTCTCCAAATGAATGCCCAATTATTGAGATTAATTAACACGAGATGATCGCAATCTGACTTCAAAGCCAACCAAATATATCATCACTGAAGATATGGAACATCCCAAATACATTGGTATAAATAATAACTACTGTACACATTTCGGCAGTGGAGCTAGAGAGAAACACTCGGGCATTAATTAGTGCACTATGCATCCTGAGCTGGAGAGTTGGCTCGAGTTGTGCAACTGAAACCAGCATTTAGCTTCAGAGATACGCAAGCGATCGTAAGTGCGCAGACACTTTAATTGTGTAAGTATCTGTTAGAAGGCAAACAGATTGGATCACGTGGAAGAATGAATGAGATTGGGTGGCCTGCGGTTCAGCAGGTTTCCCCGCTACTGTACTCTTCATTACACTACAAATCACACACATGTCTAAATGGATAAAAGAAAACGAAAGTTCAATTTTCTTTAAAATATAAAAAAATACGAATGAAATTTAGGTGTATAAATAAATTGCATTCAAAGATTTATATAGGCGCTGTCTGGGTCTATAATTGTACGGCCTTGTGTTGCGGAGTTGAGACACTTCACAATTCAACAATTCTTCTCAGTTTGCTACATCCAAAGCTTCATGAGTTAATCTACTGAAAAGCTTATGTTTATACTGAAATATGTTTGTTTTCATATACGTGTCATCACGTGTAATGCATGGACTACTATATACCATTAGATGCTATAACTTACGCGTTGGGAAGCTCGCGGCTCTGTTCATGGAAGGTGTGTCAACATTTACCGACGTATATATCCTTTCTCTTACAGTCATTAAATGACAGAAATATATAGATGACAAGAGAAAGCGATTCGCTAATGAGTTTATCAGTCTATACTACAGTTACATGCTGTAGCTTTTATAGGCAATGGGAAGTTGGCTCCTTTTTCCTTTTTCCTTTTTCGATATTCAATTTTTGTCTATGTTTTTTTCTAAAGTAGACTCCTTATTCAGAAAAAAAATATAGAAATATTTGGAATATCGAAAAAGTAAAAAGGAGCCAACTTCCCATTGCCAATATAAAAGCTACATCTTTATTCCTACAGTATAGATCTACATATATCCATACAGAGCAGTAATGACATTTCTACGCAGCTATGTATTCTATTATTCCACACAGAGATAGTTGACATTCCTATACAGAGTTATATACCGGTATATGTACATCCTCAACGCTACGGATGCTATGGGTTTCCTCTGCCATCGTGATATTTGTGAAATAATCTAGAAAACGACTCTAAACCTCAATACAAAAACATAAATATGTGTGTACATCCTTACATACATGCATAACTTACATGTAGCTAGCATAAATACATTTGCATATATGTATGCAAAGTGGTGAAATCCTAGACACACGGTGGAAACATACCCAGACCAAGTCCTGGGGGATATCAAAAGAAGACACTTGTTAAATGGAGATTTACGATAGAACAGTGCAGCAGCGGAGGAAAAAGCATCCCGTCAGCAATATGCTGGTTAAATTACACCGAGACGTCAACACACCGCAATGAATACTTGATGTTTTGCGATATTTTTCAACGTGTCTATCTCTTGCTATCCAGTACATGGTCTCTTGAAACTCTCATATTTACTACCAGATCAGAGATCTCTCGGCATGTATGAGAGCATGTATGAGAGGTCGTTATGAGAGTGCTTACAATATGCTATAGTAGACATGAGAGCTCCGTAAAACGAAACTCATTGTGGCATGCCTTAATATATCCAATAAGACAATAGCTCGCATCCATGCGGACATAGAATACTGGAGAATACAATAATATAAAGATGGCACAACATAATTATGACATTTCTTGAAAATGACACAACCTGAAGATGATCCAACCTGGATGTTACACAAACTAAAGATGGCACAACATAAAGGTTACAAAAGATGGCACAACATTACGATAACATAAACAGAATATGACACAACCCAAAGATGTCACAACCTTAAGATGATATACGACATCAATAATTATTAGTATACTTACAAGTATTGATAGAGAATCAATTTAATTTGAGTACATATTGTACAAACAATGGCGATATTCTAAACACTCTACGAATACCGATCCATCAAGAGCACTATAAAATATATCTGTGCTAATTGATTGGTTAACGGGTTAACTACCGGTAAAGAGGTGGCCACAGCTCAAATATAGGTACTAAAACCACACTACCAAATTGATGACGGCCCGACGTATACCATTCATGCTACACGCTACAATGCATGAATGGGAATACGAGCTGCTCTAAATTTAGATACGGTATGATAATACGAAGAAGATGAAGCCATTGACGAGATGGATTATGCAGTGATTACCTAATTACATGCTTTATAGCAGACGGAGCAGCTCCATGTATTCCCCTGGGAGGTCCTACATTTAGTCATCATCTTTGCAATATCGTAACTCAGGACGGATTCATCATAACCCAAGTTATCAAACAGAGTATCAATATGTAATTTAGAACATAATAATGAATAACCAGTCCATTTTGTTACAATAACGGTAAAATGACCACTCTTATGCCACATCTCCAAGGAACACCTCTACACCAGGGTATCGTTTCTCGAAGCTCTCTTAGCCGCTAAGGGACCATAGCGCTCTCTTTGCCGGTAGCTAATACACTACTAAGAGAGCTTCGAGAAACGATACCCTGCCATCTTACGACGCAGACTTCTGTCACTGTCAATGTGAAGACGACGATTATTCTAGAGCAAATGTCGATACCCTGAGGTTCTGAGAGAGCATAGGGAAGTTGACAAATACCATTATCTCATACTAATTTCAGATCCTATCTCTGAGATATGTGTATATGCAGGCAAAGACAGCAGCATTGTTGATATTGGAACAACTGGGTATGGAGATGAGAGGAGGTCTTCAAAGACGTTCATTCTTCATTTCCCTTGCGGAGGCAATACCCCTCCAACTGGATAACCTAGACTCACCCGACGAACACGTACGAACAACACAACACGGTCTTTGATGCTGGCAACCTCGCTTGCGGTTAGCGAGATTAATCAAGTCAGGCTATTACAACGAACTATCCTACGCTCTTTGCCAATCTTCCCTGCCTCCTCACGTGCTATGGAACGTGCAAACAGAACGAGACAAGACTCGTCCCAATGGCACACTGCACCGTGAGTGTGTACTCCGAGAATCGTACGATGTAATACAAAGATAAAATAAACACAAGGGAGATATATTTAAAAATAATATTCCGGGGTTTTCTTTAAACAGTACACCTGCTTGCAAGAGGAATCAACCGGTGCAGACGAGATCAGAGAACACAGGTAACAGTTTACACATGTTCTAAGCATACATATTAGCCACAACTCACGTTAGAATGTTGAGATTTCTTCCTGATTCGCATGATGACAGTGCACGCTGTAGACATATGGATATGATCAATACGTTGTAAGTAAGGAGATGATTACAAGGCATGGCGGGTTATACATTGAATCAGGCGTTGCCCTTTTCTAGTAAAATAGCATGCTACCTTACGTCATACTGACAAATCGGTGCTCGCTATATTTATTTACGTTTTTACGTTGCTTAGTTATATTCTTCTCGAAGTGAGTGTTGCATATTTATTATGCGTTTATTTTAATTTTGAACACCTTCTCGTCAGGGTAATGCACATACACATTACAACATTTTAATTTGTTACGTATTTTTATGTTGGCAGCATGCACTTTCGGTGCACACATATATTAAGAACTCATGGTTTGTTTCAGTTACCGTTTGACCCTACTCCAGTACCACCCAAGACTACATGTAAATAACGTTTTAACTTTCGTCTAATTCTGTTGCATTCGAGTCAATAACAATTTTTGAAATCAATTACCACCCATAATACTCATGAACCAAACAATGACACCCACACACCCACATGCATACGCACACACGCACACACATGCGCACACATACACGCGCACACACACACGCACATACACACACACACTAAATATCCCACTGAGACTGGTACATTAGCAACGTACATTATATTATCACTACTGGCCACCCCGTCCTGTGTTATGGGGGCGATAATAGGTCCTGCCATTGGCATAAAAAGGCCTATTTTCACCCTTTTTTTGGCCGTCACTCGCGCTATAACCGAAGTGGCGCAGATAACTTTGAATATAGCGTAAAGTCACACTATAGCTATACATGTGCCATAGTAAGTATAATGAAGTCGATGTACATATTAAGAAAAATATCCAGGAAAACGTTCATATTTCAGGCGATAATAGGCCCGTAACCAGTACATGTATATCATAAAATAGATTTTCACTTGCGTCAGCATTTATCGTATTTTATTTCCTGACCATATTTCTCTATGATTATATTGATGGCTTAAATATGAATTAAGCTTGCTAGTTGAGTATGCGCATGTAATTCCGATGTAAGATAATATCTTCAAATCGTTCCAAATTAACTAAGCTTTCCTTCCAGTAATCAAGTGTATGATGGATCGTCGTTATTTGCTACGCATTGGATAGCGAGCAAAGTCATACATATATATAAAACAATATTGATTAACAATAAACATAGGGAATGGATCATACATATAAAGTAAATATTGTAGATCGTGAAACGTTTCCAAATGAAAAACACATTACGGTGGAACATTTCCTAACCATACGAGAAAAGAGAAGAGTTAGTAGAAATCCAAAGACAGTTTTATTCCTATAAACATTGCGTTTTTATTGGGCACGTTACTGATGTATATAGTTTTAACTTGCAATAGAGTCTGAATGGCTGGCAGTCTTAGAAATCATATATGCAGTGCATTTTGCATCAGAAACCAAGTACTGCCATTCGTTTGGTAACATATTTCATAGCGGAGACTATTGGCTTAACATATCACTAAAGGTGAACTGTGATACTATATTGTAGCATGTCAGCTAGGCTCATAAAATGCATGTAATGTAAGCCCCGTATACAAGTATTGACATTCCAATATGGCACCTTGGGTTATATACTCTCCAAGGAGTTGAGAAGGTGAAATGAGTGCTAAAGTCATGTAGCGGTAAGAGAACGCCTTTCGAGTATTGGCAAATGCGCAATATAACTGTACAATTACTTTATAATCTGTTAATATCTATAGATAGGTAATCGAAAATTCTAAATCACTTACCTTAATGGCTTGTACCAAGCGAACATTCAGCATTAATTGGCATGTTTAAAAAAAATGTATTAATAAAATAAAGTATAAAATACAATGCCCATAATAATAATTATACTATTGCTAGAAAATAGTTTAATAACCCAGTACAATGATTTGACCGTTTGCAATGGCAGATTCTCCCACGAATAGACACGTCAGCTTTGTTTTCTGACGACCGAGGAAAAACATCCCTGACCACCCTCCAATCTGGATGATATAACTTGATGTGAGTTCGTGTTCAGCCACAGTCATATTTCTTATTCATGGTTCCTCTGGTGAGAACATCAATAGTTGATGAAACATGTAGAACTGAAGCGATCGCTCGCTATCAAACTTGACTATATAGAGTTCCGGTTATCAAGGGCTTGTATTTTTTCTCTCCACAGAAAACAGTTTTAATATGACTTAGACAACATGATTGCATGCATTATGCAGGGTTAGAAACATGTTTAAAGATTAACGTGTACCATAAATGTCTTCGGATAAGATTACTTTATTTCACTATACCGCAATGAGTGTCTTCCGTCCATATTAGACACATTAGAGAGTCGAGATAGTGATTTTCTTATCATAGATTGTGTGTGAATAGCATTGAGCTGGTGGATGGATAAGATATTTATCTGGAACAAATCTAGCAGGTAAACCATTATACATTTCACAAATAACTATACAATGGTACTTATCTTCTATATATATATAGATTTGCTAGAAGAAAGTTATACGTACCTAGTACGTATACATATGCACGAGCATTGGTAACATATATACTACGTATGTGTTGTATGGAACTATCACATGCTTGTATGCATTGCCTCTGAAATGCATTTTTGTCATACAAATGTGTGGAGTGTGCGTGTTATTACCTAGCCCAATCACTTGTCCACAAAACTAATCAGTAGAAAATTAGGTGAATTGGGATTTAAAGTCGCATTAAAAATTATTTCATTCATTCCATTAATATGACGTTCTGCCAATGTCAATACATGAAATTATGTGAATTTTTGAGTACCGTGTTACCTAACTTAATCAGAAATTACGCTCGGGTTAGATGCATTATTGTTCACACGGGAAATCACAGTTTCATCAATACTGAAGCAAAAAGCATTGGAGGATGTTATGAGAAGGGTGTGGGTGAAATTATTTCCATTACTGGTGAGTGTTACACAACTCGTAGTTATGGCCGTACGAATATCAGCGAGTAAATTGCAAGTGTCAGCCATATTCACAGTATTTGTTTTACGTCGTGAATGCCAAGATAATTTTACGAGATAGTAGGAATCCAGAGACCAGTCCGACCGAAGGAGGAGATTTCAAATAGTGTAATAATTTACATCATGCACGCTGGATCAGATGCTGTCACCGGAAGTGGGTCAGCGAGGAAACACAATGTTAAGAGCTGTTCCACACATTGTAACTTTTCTACATTTATGCAAATTCGACATGTCTGTTCACATGAATAGTCTAGACACTCGTGATGTGACAGATTTCAATTATTCTGCGTATAGGAGACACATTGGCAAGACTGATGCTAACAGATAAATATTATTATCTGTCCAATTTGATAGCATTGATCAATTCAATATAGAGTTACGCTCTACTATGCTATGGTCTGAACAACCGGTATTTGAAAAATAAAGATAATGGGTGTTCTCAGTTATAATGATCAATATACAGAATAATTACTAAAAATTACCTTGAATTGTAAGAACTTACCTACGTGAAATGTAACACAAAATTACCCTGAATTGTAATAATTCCAATTGGTATCAAAATTTATTCAGGTTAACGAGTCGACTTTCCATTGGAATGATATGATAGACAATTGCTTAACTTGGCGAAGGAGTACAACATTTGGGTGTTAATTTCGTTTTATCTGCAAATATTACAATTAGAGTCGAGTATTACAATTCAGTGCTCTACATCCATGACAATACGTTTGTGAGTACATCCTGCGCATGCGTGAACATTACAGGTCAATCTCATTCTCTCAAATGAGACTCAGACCTTCAATATACCTACAGTTGCTTACTGGAAGGTCACGCGGGTAGATAGAATACCTGACTTTAATTGGATTTCTTCGCGCACCTGTCCGCACCCAGATAATGAGTGGTTGACGAGGGTAATAAGTACAAATTAGCGTGCTGGCTAACCTCGAGGATCCGGACATTAACATACAGCCATCAATCCATTGAAATATACATGACGGGCTGACAGTCGGCGTTTGACTCAACAGTAGGATGTGCAGAAGGTGTGTTCTGATTTAACCTTTGTGGCCAACCTTGATCTTGCGGGTATGAATCACACTATACAACGACATGGTATACACTGGTCATAATACAGACACGAGTATCTTAGAACATGCACACAATAGATAATGCATTCTGATAGTATACATTAGATGTTAATTATAATCTATCTATGTTCCATTTTATAAATCCTAGAAATATGGTATGGTTTATTGATTACATTTAGGTGAGGATTCTTTAGACTTCTTTGAAAATATATTATTAAAAAAGTGTCATTTTGTAACCCACAACACCTCCTCGAAATAAAAAGAAAGAAAAGAAAACCAATATAAATACCCAAATCACAACAACGACAACGACAACATCACCACCAACAACAGCATCAGCAAGAACAACAACAACAACAACACTAACACCAACACCAACAGCAGCAACAACAACAACAACAACAGTAACAAGCAGCAACAACAACAGCACCACCACCACCACCAACAACAACAACAGCAGCAGCAGCAGAAGAAGCAACAACAATAGCAGGAATAACAACAACAAAAGACAATCATGAACGTTAAACTATTTAAATGATGCTATACTAAAACAAATCAGCATGTCAACAATAGGTAATTCATCATACCAGTACACACTGTATATACTAGGACATAAACAGACTCGATCTCCCCTTCCTAAACTGCCATTGATACGAATTACTGCGTACTTTAATGAATACTGACGAGACAATGAATGATCGCCTAACATAACTGTACGTAACATAGCTAGATTTGATGACTGCTGTATATTCGACGGAAATAATAAAACGCTATTTGATTCACCACAAATTGGTTTTGATGGATCGGATGTAACCCAAGATGAGTGCCTGTTCCACAGGACGATCGCTGTGCAATTCGTAATACACTACTAAAAGAGATGTAGACTAATCCGTCCGTATGGTTTGAGCAAGGTTACTTCTATGGCATCGATTAACATTTAGTTAAAAAATGATGATAATTGACTACACCCATATATAAGTAGGCTACTATCAATCGCCAATTCTGTTTCCGGTACGTAATATCATGCAGTCAAGAGGTTTTCCGCGTGTACGAGTGTCCTACGCCGTTATAATTACATTTGCCGGAAACCAACAGGATTAGTCTATATTCATAAACATGTCAATGAGGAGTCCTACTGTTAACTCTACATGTAGTTGTAGATAGCTACACGGTTTGATTAATATACCATTGATATATCATTCAATGGCATCAACACAAACCCAATTCTTCACTTACGTGTATATTAGCTTGGAACTATATCAATAGTTGTATGGTAGTACGCTTTCGTGGATTTGGTGATGACTGATATACCGTATGTTTATGTTGAGTGTTGAAGAGTCACGTGTCCCGTCAATGGAAGAGAAACATATGTCATTAACCTGTCTGAATTCTTTCCTAGAACTGTTATGCACAAGTCTAATGAGGAGTTAGCTAACACACCTGTCAAGGCTGGTTCTACTTGGAACCATTGATTCACACCTACGTTATGCAGATCCCCGGAATAAGCGAGGAAGACGAGGGCCACCCCCACAGATAACTCACTCACTATGTAGACAGGAAGTGACGTGTCCGTTGTCACATCTAGCTGAACTAACTTCGCCAGCACTGAAATCAGTTTATCACAGTAACTCTGTCAGTGAAGGCCAGCTTTGTCAGTCGCCTCTTTCCCACGCAGGTGTTTCTTAACACAAGTCAAACTACAAACGAGCTCACACACACTCATAGCGATACGTGGGGCAGCATCCTTACAATTCCAAAGCAAAGCAGAAAGGAAAATTAGACACACAATTGATTAAGCATGTGTTGAACTACGTATTGTCATCAATAATACCGTATGGACGGGTTTTGGGATAATATATAATTTCTTGTCGGAACGAAGCTATAGCATTCTTTTATGGACTAGTCATATGATAATATGTTGTGCGTTGCAATAATGAAACACATCAAACCTAAACGTAACACCAGTACAGCTCTATACTGTACAGATATGTAGGCGGCATGCTAAAACACATCAAACCTAAACGTAACACCAGTACAGCTCTATACTGTACAGATATGTAGGCGGCATGCTAAAACACATC